>APFE030641644.1:7236-36393 GCA_000404065.3 Pinus taeda | reverse complement strand
GACATTCATCTGTCCATGGGGGACATTTGCTTATTGCAAGTTACCTTTTGGATTGAAGAACGTCAGAGCAACTTTTCAAAGGGCTATGTCTTATGCATTTCATGACATCAAGCACATTGTGCAGCCTTACCTCAATGATTTACCAACCCATTCTTTACGTAGAGCCGACCATCTCACTCATTTACGAGCAATTTTTATGAGATGTAGGCATTATCGGATTAGGTTGAATCTACACAAGTGTGTTTTCTGTATAGAAACGGGTCGTTTACTGGGATTTGTTGTATCCAAAGTCGGCATTCATGTCGATCCTTCGAAGGTCGAAGCCATCGTCAAGTTACCACCTCCTTCGACTCTTTGCCTACTCCAGAGTTTGCAAGGGAAAGCAAACTTTTTACGTCATTTCATTCCTAACTACACCGAGATTACAAAAGGTTTCACCCAGTTGTTGAAACAGAACACTCCATTCTTTTGGGACGAGATAGCTGACAAATCTTTCGATGCACTTAAACAAGAGTTGACCCATGTGTCGTTATTGCATCCTCCCAACTACAACCAGGATTACTTCTTGTACCTCGCCGCTTCCCATTCCACCATTGGGATGGTTTTAGTTCAACAGGATGAATTCGAAAGTGAACATGTGATCTATTATCTTAGTTGGACTCTAACTCCAACTGAGTTGAAGGCCAAGTCAAAGAAGTCTTTGGTTTTTGCGGAATTAATGTGTGACTTCCCTCGTGTTGATATCGAACATGTGGCGGAAGAACCCATTGCGGATGAATCCTTGTTCCTTATCAGCACTGTTGATCCATGGTATGGAGATATCATTGTCTATCTCCAGACCCAATCTTTTCGGCCTGACATTTCACGATCTCAGCGCCGGAAAATACGATTCCAATCCCAACCTTACACTATTATTGGAGATACTCTTTATCGTCGTGGGGTGGATTCTATTTTCCGTCGTTGTCTTACTCATGCAAAGGCTGAAAAGGTTCTTAATGACTGTCACTCTAGAGCGTGTGGCGGTTATATGTCTGGGTATGCCACAGCCCAAAATATTTTGCGCACTGGCTATTTCTAGCCGTCCTTATTCAAAGATTGTATCGTTGCAGTCCAAAAATGTCACAATTGCCAAATTTTTTATCGTAAGATGCACGCTCCACCCGCTCCTCTCCACCCTATCATTATCGTTGGTCCATTCACAAAATGGGGTATCGATTTTATTACATATAACCCTCACTCGGCCGGGGGGCATAAGTATATCATCCTTGCGGTAGATTATTTTACCAAGTGGGCCGCGGCGATGCCTACATTTTCGGTAGATGGAAAAACTGCTGCAATTTTCGTTTTCAATCATATAGTTGCTAGGTTTGGTGTTCCTCAAGCGATTATCACTGACCATGGGAGTCATTTTTGAAACATCATGATGACTGAACTTACAGATCAGCTTGGCCTCCGTCACAATAGTTCCACTCCATATTACCCACAGGCAAATGGTCTGGTTGAAGCAATCAACAAATTTCTAGTCACCGTGATCCGACGAATCATTGGGATTCATAGGTCGAATTGCCATAACATGTTATTTTCAGCGCTTTGGGCATATCGAACCTTAGTCAAAACATCAATAGGTTTTACTCCCTTTCAACTGGTTTATGGTTTAGAGGCAGTATTACCCATTGAATGAGAAATCCCGTCATTGCAAATTGTTGTACAATTATTACCAGCCACTTCCGAAGAGGAAAAACGTTTATTATACTTAGCTCAATTATATGAGCATCGACGTAATGCTGCATTAGCTGTCGAAACTCATGCCAAAAGGATTAAAGCTCAGTATGATCGGAATGTTACACCCCGCAATTTTTCGGAAGGAGACCTAGTCTTACTTTATGATCAAGCAAACGATAAGCTAGGGGCTGGTAAATTTGTACCCATGTGGCATGGTCCGTATATTGTCAAGTGAAAGCTGGCAAAAGGGGCCTATGAGTTAGAAGATTTTGACGGTGTCTCTTTAGGTAAACCTAGGAATGGGTTTTATCTAAAGTGATATTATGCTTCAAAGATTAGTGTGGAGATTTTTTAGACTAGTTCCTTTCTAAGTTTGGTGTGTTTTTAGATTAGAAATGTGTGCTTTACTTCAAAGATTGTTTTTCATTATTATTCCTGCTTATCTTGATTTTACTGTTGATATTGCAGATGTCGACGCCTCTCCAAACATACATTAGTTTTGCTGATGGCGCTTGTCGTAGTACACGGAACATCTCTTCCGCAGCTTGGGTTGTCTATTCGCCCTCTGATGAGTTAGTATCTATGCATGGGGTAAGCCTCAGTCAAACAACAAAAAACTTTGCAGAATACAGTGCAGTGATTGAGTTATTATCTGAATCCATTTCATTTGGAATTCGGAGTTTGATTGTTAATTTAGATTCAGAACTCGTTGTATTACAACTTAATAGAGTTTATGCCATTATAAATCCAATGTTATTACGATTATTTTTGAGAGTCCATCTCTTGGAACGAGAATTTGATTACATCGAATATCAGCACATTCGAAGATATTTAAATACATTAGCAGATGTAGTTGCTTCTCAAATGTTAAATAGACATTTGCATTAAATCAAACAGTAAATTTAAAAACATCCCATAACATGTTTTGAAGATAACCAATAATAGTAATATAGCATAGCATAGGAGTGTGTCAAAATATACATCGTCTTCAATCATAGGTTGAAAAACACCTTATGATTGGCAAAAATGATAATATAAAAAGTCAAAAAATAAGTCTACAAGGCAATCATCCTATCACTAGTGATGATCACGATAAGACACCACTGCTCGGGCCACCCTACAAAGGAACCTCCTAAAAGGTCCTAGGACCCCAATCACATAGCGCTGAAGTCTAAGAGGAATGTCATCTATGCTGGTCTCCGGAATATCTGCGGTCAAGCGACCCTCCAATTCGGCCAAGGTCTCTGCTAATTGGTCCTGTGGGGCCAATGCTGCGGTAGCTAGCTGTCTTTGATCATAAGGCTAGAGAGCGGCTGGTCCCCATGGACCCACATCTGCATTTAAAACTTTTTACTATTAGTTTTGGGATGATTTAAAAACAAAATATATATATATATAATTGAAAATGTTGAAAACAATTTTACCTCTATCATCCCATTGCTCTCCTGGTGGAAGAGCCATGTCGGGATCACCACGATAATCCATCCTAGCGTATGGAAAATCCTGAATCACAAAGAGTTGGTTCTCTAACCAATGGAAATACTCTGGTGTGAATCAAACAACCTCGGTACCCTCCTCAGGATGGTGGGCCATCACTGCAACCCAACGCATAACCCTAGGATCTCAGGGAAGTCCAGCCACAACAGTAAGTTGTTGTGGAACCAGCATAGGTACCCTCTGTAGGGCAAAGCTGACAACTAAATAACCATATCCAAAGTTCTTTAGCTGCCCATTCTTCACCCTAGTCAATTGGCCCTTCACATTGGCTAATACAGCATCGCACCAGTTGAAGATGGTGCCTTGGAAGTAGTCTACTGCCATGCGCATCTGGGCACCTGTAGCTAGATGCAATGCTACACTCCCACAGAGTCTGGTAATAGTAAAGGTGATCACGTTTAGTTCAGGATGGGAGATAGTTTTAACATCTATCCATTTGTCCGAAGTCTGGTTATTACAAAACTCTAGTCGGAGACTAGCGACAGATTGGCCACCTGGCCTAGATCCGAACAAAGATAATTCCTCGCCTCTCTTAGGCAAGCCAGTCAAAAAGTATATGTCATCCGGCTCGATTTCGAGCCGATTTCCACCAATAATGAAGCACTGGTCCTGCGTGCTCCACCTTCTCACCAGCCATTGTAGAAAGTCTACCTATGCCCTCATGCCAAGTATGGTCCAAAATTTGAACAGCTCGCATGCTCTCAATGCCTGTAATGAAGGTGGATGGAGTAATGCAGCTTGATCCATGTCCTCATGCTCTCTTTCCTGCTAAACAAGCATCTTGTGTACCTACATTGTAAAATAGGTGGTTTAGAACATTTCATTTCAAAATCTATGGGGTAAAAATGAAGAATTTAGGGTTTAAAATCCGCGTTCCGTGGGGTTCTCACCCATCCTTTTAGAGACAGTGCGTAGCTGCGCACTTCTCCTTAAGGACAGGTGCAGCACCCTGACTTTTCTCTGTGCACGGAAAAATCGGAGTGCGCAGGGGCCACATGTTGCCCCTATGCAACTGCCGCGGGCGATTTTTTGCCCTAATTTTCCTCTAAAAATCAATTTTTAAACCCTAAAACAAAATTTTAAATGAATGAAATGCAAGTCAGGGACAATGTGGGTTACCTGGAGAAGGCGTTTCTCGATTCCAGCGATCAGATTTTTCGCAATCTCCACAGGAAGTTTTCTTACCAAAAGCTCTTACTTTTTACTCCAAAGCCAAACGGTGAAATGAACTTGTAAAAGCCCTTTTTATAAGATTTTTTGAATAAATAAATTTAATTTATTTATTTTTTAATTTGAAAAGGTCATTTTTGGTGCATTTTTATTATTTTTAAAACAGATATGAGTAATGTTTGCAATTTTTGTGCAGAATATTGGGTATTCAGGTGAAATTAGTCATTTTCAACAGAAAACACATAGGGGTCCTCTTTAAGCTCTTTTCTGACTCGTAAAATATGAAAAGATTGCTGAGTTTTTCTTTTTAGACTCGTTAAAACGGAATTAAAAAGATGGTCCTCTTACAACTCTTTTCTGACTGTATAAACATGAAAAAATTGACAGAATTTTGTCGTTTCAAGTTCGATATTGGTAATAAAACGACGTGTTTTCAATCGCTTTTTTACCTTTTCAGATTGAAGGCACTAATTATGAAAATTACTCCTTGATCGTAGTGATCAAGCAGTTCTCTCAAGTATTATTTTATACTTTTTCGGGCTTGAGAGACACAAATTTACGAAAAAGGACAACCATGGAGTTTTCTTAACTTTTTCTTCTGACTCTCTAAAATTGAAAAACGCTGAGTTTCTCCTATACTGGACTCGTTAAAATTCAACAGTAAAGGACCTGTTCAATTACAAACAGGAACGGACCACTCCTTCTCAGGGTTCGAATCTAAACTAAGTTGGACTCATCTGAAGGATGAGCTTATAACCAAGCAAATGTTATCCTCCTCAAGCTTGTCAAAAATAAAGAGGTAGTTGCCAGAAATGGTGGGGGAAAATAGAGAAAAATGAACCTGTTCGTTGTACTTTGTGTTTGAAAAACTTTCCATCACTCTTGAACACGACACTTGTATTCACCTGGGTTGGGAAATCCTTTACTTAACAGTTAATCAAGCCACATTGAAATTCTTCAGCAGGTTTCCGGGTATTAACTTTGGGTCAATTGTCACTAAGCCATCTACAGTGTCGTTATGTGTTCAAGAGGTCTATGCAAATAAGCCATTCACCTGCAAAATATTTTTCATCCATCATTGACCATCCCTGAGTTAGTCCTTGCCAAATATATTTCTTCAGACTTGATCTATGATTTCGTGTTATGGTCTTGCCTATGACGGATCGCTTTCTATCGACTCCAACTCATTATCTAGAAAGATGATCTAGAAATCGTCAGTACCTTGGAATCTGCATGCCTCAATGGCAGGTTTCTCGCCTTTGACGACAGGGTGCATCATTGACCTTCAATCAAAGGATTATGTGACATGTTCGACATCGACTCATTCATTCACATTTCATGGATTGTAATGAGTACTTTGAGAACCATTGACATTACTGGTGGTTCCTCTCACACTTGTTAACAGTTTACATCATTCACTCGTAATCAAGTGGTTTCTACCATGTTCGACTTCGACACATTCATTCACATGGATAGAATCGTACTAGTTCGGGAAGTAGAAATGAAGACCTTGGATCTAGTTTCCACCATCTAGGTTGCGAGGAATTTTGTTATCATTATATAGTGGACTATTCATAAACAGATTGTTGTGCCCATACTGTGTCCATGTGTTCCTACTTGTGATGTATTACGAGATCATTCCTGTATCAGAGCAGTAGTTAGTTTTCTAGTCAGTTTTCAGTCTCCTAGTCAGTTTTGATCTGAGTATGGGAATGCCTACCTCAGCGATGATATGATCTCATATATATATTTTTTGCACTTGAATGTTTTACAGGTTCCAACCGAGCTCTCCACAGGAAGATCCTTGAAATGATAAAGTCCTTCACTCTTCTTAGATGATCAAAAAACCATCCTCATCTACTACAGACTTCGCACTTTAGGGGGCAATATGTTACACAAAAATATTGTCACCATGACTTTCTGCAGTTTTTGTGAGTCCATCAACACTCATACATACCTCCTTTGCAAGTCTTAAGCCTCAGCTCTTCATGTCAATCCTTGAAAATGGGAGAAAGACCTTAAAAATATCTTAAATCCTGGTTTCGCACTCTCTCCTAGCATTGCCTGCGGTGCCGCACCCAATGGTCATGCTGCTTGTGAACTTGACCACTCTGTCTGTTGAGTAATGGGTGTGAATCCCTGTAAAAGTTAAAAAGGCGTGAGTTCATTCTTAAAAACTCATCCTGGGTCACTTCTGGACACTTCTAGAAGGAATATTGTGCTGGCAAGTCCGCTCCACCTTGGTTCATCCATTCCATAACTAAGGGAGCTAACTCCATGATATGAGGTGCTTATCTCATTGAAGGAGGAACTTATCCCTTCAATGGTGGACCTGCAGCTTCCTCCATTTGCACTATAAATTCAGGCATTGGGTTGGTTGTAGGAGGGGTTGAAAGCTGAAGATTCTTGAGGGTAAATGCTGCTGGAAATTAGACTTCCTTTTTGAGCTTGTGAGAGGAGAGATCACATACCTTTCATGTCATTTGGGAAGTGAGTGAGGCTTGTCAAAGTAAAGGAGACTCTTGCTGGACCCTGGAGAGAACTTGTGAAACATCAAGGCAAATGTTGTAAAGTTCTTTTATTCGTTAATACAATCAAGTTTGTTTTTCTCAATGAACTGTCTCTAATGGTTTATTTTATGAGCTCCTTGATCTTCATAATGAACATGTTTTATTATAATATCTATGCAGGTGTTCTTTGATGTGCGTTTGTTTGTGTATGCAGGTTATTGAAAAGGAACTGCTTGAAGCTATTGGAATAAAGCTGCCACAAACAAGCGTTGGACCGAGGTAGGGTCTGTTACACCTCTTAGTTCTCATTTATGAATTGAAACATGTTTAGAGAAAAGTAGATTCGTTTGTGCTCCTTGTTGCTAGATATCATTCTATACTAGGGAGATCGGTCTTGTCTGCAAGAACGATTTATCCGGCCAACACCATGTAAAGCAATTTTACCATAGTAAAATTGCTTTCACTATGAGAAATTACTTAATAAACCACCTTTGTTAAGTAAATTATAATTAAACCCATGAAGAATAATTAAATAAATCACTATTTATTTGATTTTCTTCTAGGAATAATTAATTAAACCATTGTTCAATTATTAATTCCTTGTCATATTTGACCAATTATGAAAAATCAACAGATAAATTATTAATTATCTTATTTTTCTCTAGGAATAATTAATTGATCACTAATTAATTATTATTCCTTGTCAAATTTGACTAAATCCATTAGGAATAATTAAATAAATCATTTTTTTTTCCTTAACCAATTCCTTGAGATTATAAATAAATCATTTATTTATTTATTATTTCTAAATAAAATTTTAAATACTTTTTCCCTCCTAACCAAATATAATAAAATATACCAAGTTGTTTTTCTAGGAATGGGGTTAATAATATTTTATTATTGCTCATTATTTGAGGATAACTCAATATTTTGTTATAAATAGAAAGGTTTTCCATTCATTATTCATTTTTTACTATTTTCATTGTTGCACTCACTATTGTAACTCTAATTATTATCACTGTTGCACACAATTTTTATTCCATTTGAGTTCCCATTGAGCTCAAACATTTCATTTGTTGGGTTTACACATTATAGAGAAGAAAGACTCTACACAAGCTTAAGGCATTTGAAGATAGCCAAGAACCCATCCCATAGAGGGGGGCTGGTACCATTTATTTGGATAAAATATATTCTTTATATATCTAGTTTCAATTGGATAACTGGAGTTATTACTATTTCATTTTTTTGTTTAATTATGATCGTGGCATAGATTAGGACTTTGGAAGGTTTTGTTTGTATCAGTTGATGCAAGTCTACCATGTTTAGAATCCATTTATATTGTTGATATTGTTTGTCATCCACAGTCTTAAGTGGGTTCTTTTCGTACACATTAGAGAAGAAAACACTACAACAGTTACATCAATAAATCTATTATATAAAGTTGCAATAATACAAATGATTAGATTTGCAGCACTTGAAATACAAAGTTACAGCAAAGGAAATGTCAAAGTTATAGTGAAGTATTAAATACAAAAGTTGTTGGAATTAAAATAAATATAAAGAGATACTACAACTACTTTATAAAGTGTAGACAGTTCCTAGATAAGGAGGTAGGATTACCTCTTCATACGAGGCACTAGCTTGTGAAAGTAGTAGTGCACTAAATACGTAGCACACCATCAATTGAAAAGGAATGGAAAGGAATTTTTTATTCCAGGAAACCAGAAATACAATAAAAGGTTAACTTACTCAAATTACCTAACTCAAGGAAATCTAAGGCTTTTAGACATGATATTTTTTATCTAAATTAATTAAAGAAGTTGACGGACATTCGTGAGAAACAAGATTCTCCATCCTATGACATTATTTTCTCCAAAAGATAGTAAAATTGGGAACATGTTGACTTAATCAGTTGTATAATAAGTGGTGGTTGATTCATCATTCTTTTCTGAGTTCCCATTTTCCTTTGTCGTTTTCCTACATGAGGAGATTGGTATTTTGATAGCTTGGTTGATCCATATATGAAAATTTTTAGTTGACTGATGCATTATTACAGCTAGAGCAGAGTTACAACACCCTTCCTCAAAGTTGCAGTGATGGTCTTGAGTGATTTGAAACAACAACCATGTGGTGTGAATCTCATCAATGGTGACTCAAGAGTCGCAGTAATGATGAGGTGAGATTCTCAGAAATGGAGAGGTGAGATTCACAACACAAAGAGGTGAGATTCATAACAACAGTGACAACAAATCATAGTCATAGCGCAAGTGGAAGAAACTCAAAATTGTAGTAGCTACACTCTAACTGAGAGTTGCAACAACTATTGAGAGACTTGCAGCACCTACACTTGGAAGGAGTTGTGCAACCTTGTTTCTTGTACACCACTATTAGCACAGAAGGTGGTAATTTCCTTAAAATTAATAAGAATAAGTATTGAAATGGAATGTTAAGAGAATAATTATATCGTGACCAAAAATGCATCATTTTGAATGGAAAAGGTATTAGGATGAGATGAAAATTGGAAAAAGGTGTGCAAAAAAGTATTGGATGTGTGCTAAAATGATGTCAATTTGGGCACTCGTCAAATGCATGACAACAAGGAATGTTGTTAAATGCATTATTGCAAAATTACCAAGGGGGTGACGCTCATATCATAAATACCTTCTTAAAAAGCCTGAAATTTACTTCGACCAACTCTCTTCCTTGGCATGGGATGAGGTATACTCAAGTAGAAACAATAATTCTATGTTACATGAATGTTTTGTAGCAATACTAAATATTAAGTCCCCTATATTTTAATGAATTTTTTCACACACAACAATGAAAGGGATTTTATGCATGTCTCATGATAGTATACATTTGTATTTCCCGCTACTTGAAAGTTATTCAAAGATAAATTACTTCCAATTGATGATGTCCTCCAAAACAACTGGGAAGAGGCAAAACAACTGCTAAAATGTTTGGGTGTTGATTATATATCATATCATGCTTGTCCAAATAATTATATTCTTTAGAAACTATATTACATGGACAAAGAGATATGTCTAAAAAGTGGGAATAATAGGCATTGTAAATCAAAAAAATGAATAATTCACATGGTCCTCCTCATAATATATTGTCACACACATATGATCGCCAAGATTCAAAAAATATTTTGTTGTAAAAAATAGTCAAGTTGCAGGGGTGTCATGGCTTAAAAATAAGTGAAGGATGATTTATGTAGATCTCAATGGATTCTATAGCCATGAATCCTTGAATTGAGCACAATTATGGATGGAGTTAACATTTATTCCTTCCAAAACACTATTATGTTTATCCATTGGTAGTATAAAAAAATATCCCCCATGGTTGCCTATGAATAATGAACATATTATGTTGGATCTTATAGTTTGTGGTTGAAAACAAGTGAAGGGAATCGATGTCTACCTCCAACAATTGATCCATTAATTAAATAAATTACTGGAAGGAATACAGATATAAAATGTATCAATACCCATTATGACAAAGAAATGTTTTTTATCATATGGCATATGTGCATACATCATGCATGATTGACAAGTCGAACGTCTTGTTCCAGTATAATTCATCGTGAGTGACTTGTGTGTGTGTGATGTTATTTTGAATACTTAATTTGGTGCAATTACCTTCTTTGGAACCAATATGTTTTGTATATGATAATATTACAAGTCTTGTAACAAAAGGGTATCATGGGTTTAGATGTTATGGAAATTTTACAAAGTCTAGGTGGTCCAAATACTGAAGTCCATTTACAACTACTTGAGTTGGGTATTCCTCCCTAAAAACCACCCTTATACAAGAGAGGAATTTGCTTTCAATAGTCAACCGTGGATAACCCATAGACCTAAAATAATGACACCTACAAACTAGCTTAGGCTATATGAAATAAGAGAATATTGATGTTCAATGATCCTATAAATGTGTTAACAACTTGAATTTAGCAATTAATCTCTCATAGCTCAATTGAGGAATTTTTTAAAACATAATGAGAAAAGTCCATTTTGGATGAAAATAAAATATGTATTTTATCACATATCATATTCGGAGCCTCTTAATATTTCCCACTTACCTGATCCCATGAATTATTCAAAAAAAATCATCTTTTGTATGGAGGCATATATCATCAAAAAAAAGTGACAAGTTAGGTGTTAAGACAGATCTTATTTCTCTGGAAATTAAAAAGAATAAATGGCTAAGAAAATCAACTATATTGGTTGATCTCTCTTAGTATTTTAAATAAGGTTATTTCCCATGGATTTTTAAGATAAATGATATGTCTTTAGTGAAGAATGTTATATTGGTTGTATGATGCCTTCTTTGTAAAGGTTGATTCTACAACTTTTCTTCACCATAGAAGGACATTTTTCAAGGTTTAAATAGCATGAACATCTAATACTTGCAATATTATGTATGTCAATTAAAAGAAGTTTTTTCCAATTTAGGTTATATGATATGCACTCATTGCTTTATACTAATTAATTTTGTACATGTTTATTTTGTAGAGATATTATCCTTTTCTTTGTGTGGTTGTGTGCAAAACGAATTCCGATAGGACCATATCTAATTATTATTTTTTGTACGTTGGATTACATCAAAGGATATTCACCTTGGTAGCATTCCATGGTGGAATTAAGATATAGATGATATGTTTTTAATGTTTGAGAAGGAGTTACCTAAAAATTTCGTGGACTTGCAAGTCCATATTATAATTCACCTAGATGATATGGTTAAATTAGCCAAGGTGGTCTCATATCATTGAATTTTCTTTGTGGAGAGGGTACATGAAAAATATGAAGGGACTTGTTTGAAAAAGGGAAAAAAGTGAGGGAACATAGTGGAGGGGAGGGGTGCATAGTATATGAGTCATTCGATATAATATTTGTTTGATATTTTATTTAATATATCAAACAAATTGATGACACACTAGGAAAAGTGGTTTGGGATGACCATTAAGATGGAAAGAAAAGGGAATGGGGACTACTCCAAACAAATAAAAAAATGTGCATGATCAAGAGAAAATCACTTATCTTTGTTAATTTTATATGGAGTATGTTGTACCCTCCTCATCCCTCCTTTTATTTTTCATATAACAGAAGGGTCAAGGTGCAAAGAACACCAGAGTTGGGAGTCATTTTTTAGGTAGCATATAAGCTCAAAGACTACATTAAGCCCAATCAACTAGAAAGTGATCTGAAAGATTAATTTCCAATGGTATAAATAATTCTGCAAATGGCCTCTTGGATCAAAAGATAGAGGAGCCAAAGTTGGGCCTACAAAAGTTAAAATCTCAAAACGCCGGAATCTCTTAACTCATTAGAAAATCAATTTCAAAAAGATCGAGGGACTAGATACTAGGGATTTGTCAATTGTCAAATTAGGGGATCTTTGTTAATGAAACCCTATGACATAAATCTAGATAGAAAGCCTAAAAAGGTGAATCCCATGAGTTACTTTAAAAGAGAGTTAGGGACCAGGGCATCAAGGAATCTAGGTTCAGATCAGTAAAGCGAAAGTGTTAGATAGGCCTACCCTGGAATGTTGGGACCCCATAACCTATGATTAAATGAATTTCTTCAAGGCATCAAGACTTAACTATTTACAAATAAATCACTTGCAAAACCAATGGTTAAGGGACCCTTTCTCTCTCCTATGGTAGGACAGGTGCCAACATATCATTGGGCAAAGGTGACATCAGAAACCACCCATTGGGAGGTGGACACTTGGAAAGTAGTTACATGTTTTCGAGAACCCAAAAGGCTAATATATGGATGACACATGGACCCATCACGGTTTGACACATGGCTTTTTTCACATCAACATGATGTCACCTTAGTAGCATACCCCAAAGGGTTAGAATCTCGTAACTATTTGTTAATTCTAAAGGGGCATCGGGGTCGCAGGGAGCAGGGAACAGTGGTGGAGAAATCTTGAAATCCTAGAATCTCGTATCCATTTTTAATTACATTTCAAAAAGACCAAGGGACCAAGGATTGTCAAGTGATGACAACGGAAAAGACCTTTTGTACCTCGGGGAGATTATGTGCGTTGGAATGGTTTTTCTTTGTTAAAGCTATGTGGACCACCCCATGAGGTCGAAATCCCATAAGGAAATTTAATTTAATTTCCAAATAATTACAGGGACCCAAGGTCATGGGATTATATGGAGAGAAAAGGGGCTTGCAGAGTTGTTTTGCAACATTTTCCTGTGTATTTCCTCCACTACACTAGAGCCTCTCCATCACAATTTTTACAGGGATTTTGGTCTGGATAGGTCAAGGAAGCACCTGTAAGAGGGGGAAACCCCTAAAAGGGTCAATTTAAATAGTTAGAGAAGAAAATGATAGGAAATTGCGAAGGGGATATAGAGGGAGAAGTGCGACTAAGTCATCAACCCACTACTTATTCGAATAATGGAGCTTGGGTCCACCTCAGGAGATCAAATAAGCAAGCCATGGATATATTTTGTTTGTAAAATTATGACACATTCATGTCACCTTTGTAATTTTTTAAATATTTTATTTTCAAGAAAAGAATCAAGTTTGTTAGGTAATAATTAGGACAGCTAGGCTAGTCATAGGCTCAGACAGTTGGGTAGTTCAAATAGCTTTAGCATTCCAAATATTTTGGTATTGTTTCTTTTTTATCTCTCCCTATAAAAGGGATGAAGATATCATTAGTAAGGATTCGATTTTCTATCCCAGAGGCTATAGTTTTTCTTCAAGTTTTTCAAATTCTGGAGCTTATCATATGTATGTTGTTTTTGAATATTATTGAAGAATATTTTGGTGATTCCAAGCACTGAGATGTGTAGTATGTACTTCCCTATCTATTTATTATTTCATAAGTGTTTATTTACTCTCAAAATTTGTGAAATTGTAGCTACTGAAATTCAATCTCGTATAATAGATTTACCTATGTCATATTATGGCTAATTGTACCTGTGATGTGTGGGATTGAAGAACTTAAAATGTGATCCATGGTTTTTTAACATCATTTCCTTTATCTTTTTCATGATTCTACTAGGATTTAGTGCATAGGATTATATGTTCATCCAACCCTCTGCACTGGGTTTCTTTCTTATATTTCTTCTTTCTACCTATACTACTACGACTAATGAAAGTGCACTCTTTGTTTTTTGGCCACCATAATTGAACATTATGCCTTTGGAAAGACATACTATTTAAGTGTATATTGAATATGCCTCTGAGTAAGGTGATTGGGCCATATTTTGATAATTTTGTATCTGATTCTTTACCAGGACGAATATATCCTCAAGGCACTCTAATACGTCATGGGTACTGACCCTTCTCCTCAACCCAGGGGTTGTCTCTAGGAGTGAAAACAGAGTAATTATTTATTTTGAACTTGATCATTTATATTTGATCTTGAATTAATAGTTATTTTCAGTTAAACTAGTTCTAATTGTTGATAGAACTAGTGGAATGTTAGTTGTGCAGTTGGACAACAGTATAACTTAGTGATCATCCAGTTAACTGATCAATCAGCCCAAAATAGCTAGTGCATGGAGAGAATTCGAGCTGCCCAATTGTGGTAGAGATTCCAAGGCAATGTAATTGATGAGCCCCAACATTGCAACAAGAATGTTGCAACTCCTAAGGCTACCAACTTAAATTATCAAACCAAGGTTCGTACAAACTTAAGAGGTGTTGGCACTATATGTGCAGCATGTAATGTGTCCTTCTTTCATTCATCTGATGCAATGACGTGAATGTTGTGAAATCCAAGCCTAAACTAATTGCAGAAATGGAAATGTTACTCTATTTGCATAAAGGAAACCTAATTACTTTTGCAGAGAGGAAATATTGGTTACTTTTTCAAAAAGGAAAGGCTATTCTACTTTTCATGAATGTAAATGTTAATCCTATTTGCAGGAATCTAAACATTAACCTATTTGCAGAATGTGAATGGTACATCAAAAGGAAACCTAGTATATGAAATAGAAAGATAAATGTTGGAAATGGAAACCATAGCTTAAAATGTTTGAAACAAAATTAAATCATTCTTCAATCATTACATTCAAGATATATTTTTTCAACAATGTTCATAAGGTGTTTCATAAAGTAATCATGAAAATCATCATTATGCTCTTCAAATCATGAATCTTTCCACTAACCATAACTATGGAGGTGAATTGAAATGGAGAATATGACAAGCTTAAGAGGTTTTTTCTCTTAATAAATCATGGGTTTGGAGCTTAGGGGTCATTATTAAAGTATAAGGGACAAAAAACAAGCTTTTGGAGTAAATCTGGTCAAGTTTACATGTGCTACAAGAGGCCCTATCTTGCTACAGAAGCGAGATAAATTGTCAAATGCCCAAGATAATCAAATGAAAAAGGGATGGGAAAAAAATATTAATTAGGATGTATTAGGACTCCATTCCAAGTGTAATCACTCCAAAATTCCCTTTTTAACACGTGCTAAAAAATAGTAGAAGACTACTACCCTAAAAACTAGAAATTCAAGAACTAGGGAGTTAGTTAACCTACCAAATTCCTAACCTAATCAAGTGAAAATTTTATGGGTAAATTTTATTATTAACATGAATTTTTTTATGACCCAATACAAGTGGAATAAACTCAAATGAAGCTCATTAACACGTTCTAAAAATAGCATAAAATTACTACTATTTTTCTACAAGGGACATCAAGATATTCTAGATTTGTGAACTAGTAAACCAATTCAAGTAGCTCAATGATGAATATGACTTTTCAAAATTGTTCTAAGGATGAATCATGCTTGTTACTCTATAAATAATCTTAAAAAAACTTGCTTCAATCATTTAACCAATGTAACCTACAACAAAATAAGCATGAATAGTAAATGTAGAAATAAGAGATGCAAGTGAAAAGACATTCAAAGGAAATAAAGAAATTGTACAAGAGGGCTCTGAGGCTCCTAGGATGGAAAATCCAAAGGAAACTCAGAGTCCTATGAAGGAAACCAAGCTTTAGAAGCTAAAAATGGCACCAAACTTCATTATTTGAATCCATCAAAGTACATCCTTGTTAGAAATGAAATTGGAGCTACTAAATAACAAGTTTTCTCCACAAGAAGACTAAACAATACATTCCCCTAGAGGCCAATTCGAATTGGTACCTATACAAAGTGAAGAGGAAGCATTATTCTTGAAACAAGGAAGCTTTCCCCTCGAAAATCCCTCAAATAGTGGATATGCTTGCCAACACTTGGAATTTTCATTAAACAACAGAGAATACATCCCTAGATTTTCTCAACCAGTGGAGCTCCAGAATTTGTTCAATAATTTCATGACATTTTGTTCATTAATTGTCCAATCTTGATCCATCCTATAGTAGGGAGAAATTCCCTATATTATATAATTCAGAATTTACTCCATATTCTCTCAATATTCTGCAAAAATAAGTAATATTAGGTACATAATATGAAATTATCTCTAAACCTTCCTAAGAACATATTAAAGCTAAAAAACAACTATTAAGTGTAGAAAGGGAGATTTAATATGGCCTTTATGTGCCTAGGAAATGTTAAATGGGACTTAATTTGTGTATAATTTGGAGTCCCATCATACCCCCTACTAAAATTGTTGCTCGTCCTCTGAGAAACCTATCCATCTTCTTCCCCTATTGCTCTTCATGAAATTCTCTTCCTTATATTATTGGAATATGATTTGGTTGACTACCTGCATTGGATGGCTTCCATGGACAAACTTGTCATGGTGGCAAGTTGTACCTCCTTTTCCTGTAGTTTCTCCCTTAAAATATTGTTTTATAACTGTAGCTGTTATTTCATGAAATAATCCCTTAGCCTTAAATCATTCAATTCCTTGTTCATTTCTTTCACTTTTTCCTCCATGGGGCCCACATCCTCTACTTCCTTGGATTTTTAAATTTGGATCCACTAGTGAGTTCTACCTCTTTTTTAATAAATTTGTAATAGGATCCAATACCAGGCTGTGCAGTGGGCCCTTTGAGTCCTTGTGGACCTTCTCCCTCCTCTTGAGTTGTTGTTGTCCCTTCTTGTAGCGCTTTTTCTTCATCCTGTGGCAATTATTTTTTTTAGTTGTAGCATATTTGTTTGCACCCTTTCCATTAGCTTGCTCTCTGAGGCTTTAGTAGTTTTTCTACACAAAATTTGTCTTCCTATAGCGCTCTGATAGCTTCCTGTAGCAAATTGTTCCTTCCTGAAGCAACTTCGTTCTTCCTGTAACAATTTTTTTCCTCCTGTAGAAACTATATTCTTCCTATAGAAAATTTGTCCCTTCCTATAGAAGCTAATATTTTCATTCCAAGAGGTGGTGGGTCCACATTTTATTTTTTATTTTTGTTTTTTTATTATTTCTTTTATTTTTTTTCAAGTTTTTTTCTTTTTTTCATTGCATTCAAAATAAACTCAGAGTTTTTTTTTGTTAACTGAGTTGGCCCTCACTTACCCCTTTCCACTCTGTTGTTGCACAGATTATCACGACAACGCTCAGACCGGGGGTTGTCACCCTGATCCCCGATCTCTCCGTTTAAGCCTGTCTCCCATAGCTAAGGGGGGTAGACCCTATGGGATAATGAATGACCAAATGAGGACCAGTTGGGCTGGGAGACACGAAGGGAAACATGCGCTAAATTGATTTTATTAAGTTAATAGACCAGTGCCTTATGAAATAAATGATTAAACGATTATTTATCAAATGCTGCAGGAATATGGGCTCATTAACAATCGTTAACCATTAAACAACTCAAACAAATCTTAACTTTTACCAAATGCGAGATAATCAATAAATTCTTAATGGCTTAATGATACTCCAACAATTAAAATTTTGAAAGATAAAGTGCTTTAAATAACCATGTAATTTTAACCAGAGATCACATTCATATAGCTAATCTTCAAAATGATCATTCAAGCATGTTAAAGAAAATGATAAACATTAATTCCCACATCAAAATTTTAACCTCAACAAAAAAGATAAAACATACCAAATTCTTGAGCCAAGACTGAAACTGGCAAACAATTTCCAAAAAATATTTTTGATATTTTTCAAATAAAACAAAATTAAAGACTAAATCAAACTTTAAATAAAAAATCTAAATAATACTAAAATCTAAACTAAAATAAAAGAAACCTTTTTTTCTTTTTATTATTATTATTTTTTTTATGAAATAAAAAATGAACTTTAAAGAAAATCTAAATCAAAAGCCTCTCATCTATACACATGAGATTTTGTAAAATCTAAACCCTAAATAACATTCAAAACTAGATTCTATATAAAAATCCAAGATTTTATTATTATTATTATATTATTATTATTATTATTATCAAAACGTAATCTATATATGTAAACAAGAACTAACTCTAATTGATATGCATAAAAAAAAGGGAACTAACACTAAACGTATTATATTGACAACCTAAAAAAATGAAATCGAAACTTAATCACGTAAAAGTTTAAGATCTGAATGCTAAATTAAATAAAGGCTCAAACTTAGAAACCTACGCATGACTAAACTTAGATGTTAAGATATTACAAAAGCAGAGAAGTTTCAATGTCGTATTTTGTCGTGTGACTCAAGTGACGGCAAAAAAAAAATACGCAGGTGTGGATATTAGGTTTGTTTGCAGGACAAATTCTTGAGGAGCCTGGAGGGATAGCAGAGGACGTTGGAGCTGCGGGTATGCTGGCAACCACTAAAGAGAATAAAATGCGTTGTGGATCTAGAGGAATGTTGCACGCAGCTCACGGGAATTGAAGGGGAAGCTGCGATGATAGCAGCAGATGGATAGAAGAAACTAGAGCAATGGAAAGGAACAAGCCGTTAAGGGTTTTCGATTTTTCTTTGTAGGCAGTTCACACAATGGAAATCACGCGGAGAGCTGGAACTGCGTGGGGAAATAGCTAAGCATAAGAAGATCCAGTGTGAGGATAGCAGCTGCGTGGGAGGCAATGGATGCCACAGATTTGATTTAATGAGGCTGCATATATGGCTTTTGGAAGTGAAACATGGAGAAATAGCTAGCATTTGGATAGCATTTAGAGCTCGATGAGGGATGGAGCCAGGAGATACACAAAGGGAGGGATGCGTACAGGTAGCGTGGAGCTCCAGTTGATGGGCAGCACTGAGTAATGTGACTGTGCAGATCTGCTTCAAAAAAAAAATTAAGAATGCCTCTATAACACAAAGAAACACTGAGAAATAGCAGGAAGCTTATCAAACCCTTGGAAATCTTCAGAAACCCTGCAACCTGTAAAGGAGAGACAAACACCCAAAAATAATATGTATGTGTAGAAAACGAAACTAAAACCCTAAATCAGCTAAACAATTACAGCTTTGTGACTCTACAACAGCCAGATTTTTCAGTAACCCTCCATAATATTTTTAGACTATCAGATTTACTATGAGATGCTTTAGAAAAGACTCTCATGCAACTCCAAAAATAAACTCTAAATGATGAACCCAGAATCAAAATTGGCTGGGCTCTACAAGGGAGTGCTTTGCAGGAGTTGGTTGGTTCAGCCGAAAACTTCCCCAAACGCCCACTGATCTTCTCAATAAGGGTTTCTTGCACAACTCACTTCAACCATCAATAAAGAGAGAAAAACAGTACTAAATCCCAGATGCAATGGAGATACCTGCCATTATTTCATAAATTCTAATACCATTCAAACCCTAGTAAGTGAACAAAATACCTGTGTTCAACAATACTCTACATTAAGCTATTACTAATGGCTGACAATAAAATTATGCAGAAAATAAAACAGGTCACAACACTTTAGGAGATTAACACCAGCAAGATTTCAACCCCAAATTCTTTCTTTATTTGCACCAGAAAAGGTTTACAAGAGAGATTTTTTCAACACAAGACTCACAAATCGAATGCTCTCAAATGACACCTAGCACCCTATTATAAGGAAAAATTCCCAACGGCTAGTTCGAGTGATCCATGTCAAAATGATCTCAACCGTCGATGAGGATCAAAATATCTTTTAATTTCATCCGTCGAATTTTTAAATTCATTAAAAAATTGAAATTCTGCATTTATTTACTGCATAATTTGACCTATTATTATTATTATTTATTATTTATTATTATTATTATTATATTTTTCAAATTTATTTTTTATTTTTAAATTTTTTATTATTATTATTATTTATTATCTATTTTTTTATTTTTATATATATAATGAGGGGATTAAAACATTTTCCTAACCCTCAAGACCCTTTACATCATGACTCTTACAATTTTACATCTCAAGGGGGAAAACCCATTTGACATAGACCCTCATAGACCACCCAGTTCTGTGACACAACTATAATCTAGCAGATCAACACACTAGGATTCCCCTAAGATTTTAATGACAAAATTCATTCCAGATTTGGGTTTAGGCTGAAGGAAAACTTTGCCAATCATGGATCGGTGAGACAAAAAACCTTCTGGAACGTAGATTATCACTAGAAAATTAGGTCCACCTAGGCAATTTACATACATGACTCAGCTCTGCTAAGATTATTTACAATTCACACATGCAAACTAGGTTTACAACATAATATGATCAAGTCGACAATGACTGTCGAATGGCACAGACACATCAATCAAGCACTATCCCTTTTGCGAAAAAAAGGGGGTGTACTGCTATGGGAGGTTGACACGCAGTGATCAACATCTAGCTCTACTTGGGGACATGTTGTTGCACTGCAGGAATGTGAGAATCCAAAATCTGCATCCACGCAACACACAATAGAAATAAGTAGCGTCCATCCAAAAATCAGCATATAACATTTAAGCATGAAAGGTACAAGCTCTTCATTTATTAACAAGGAAAGTAAATCTAATCCTAAAACAGAAATAAAATTCTGAAATAACCAGGAGTAGGGTTAGAAATACAATACAAAGGATGCCCTATGGCATCAGATATCATCTTTGAAGAACAGCTTGAGCATTTGGCCATTCGCAAGTAGATCAAGTGGTTCGCCATCCAATCTGCTCAAGTGGAATGAGTTTGGTCCAGCTATATCTCGAATGATGTATGATCCCAGCCACAAACTGTTAAACTTCTTATGTTTTCCTGGTTTTTCATTCTTGTGATCCCAAAGAAGTACCATATCTCCCACCTACAAAGATCTAGATCGAGAGCATTTATCAAAGATTTTCTTAATGTTAGATTGATTTTTACATATAGCATCAAAATCTGTCCTACAAGCTTCATCTAACTCCACAATCTGATCTATTCTATTCTAAACAACATCTTTATTAGTAGAAAAATTCCGAAGGAGTTGATAAGCTGGCAATTTCAGGTGCATAGGTAAGGTTACATCCAAGCCATAAACTAATTCAAAGGGATATTTACCAGTAGCTTTCTTCTTAGTGATTCTAACTTCCCATAAAGCATACTTAATTTCGCTATCCCATGACCTCTTATTATCTCCTACTATCTTCTTGATAATGGTTATGAGATTCTTGTTACTAGATTCAACCAGACCATTACAATGAGGATAGTAATTTGATGAATGAGATAAGATAATGCCATATTTGAAACAGAAAGATGAAAACTCTGAAGAACTAAAATCCTTGGCATTATTAGTAGTGATATTAGCAGGGACACCAAATCTAGTAATGATATTATTTTCAATGAAATCCATAATAGCCTTTTCAGTGGCATTCTTAACAGGAATGGCTTCAACCCATTTAGTGAAATAATCTATAGTAGTCAAAATTCATGAGTATCCATTGCTAGAATTTGCATGGAACTTTCGTATGAAGTCCAGACCCCAATAACGAAAAGGTGCCTCTACAATGACAGGTTGTAGGGGCAGGGAAACAAAGCTTCTGCTTCCCAGTGAAAATTTGACAAGCTTGACAAGTTCTAACAAACTTATGCACATCAGAAAAAATTGAAGGCCAATAATAACCAGCTCTCGGGATTTTGTGGGCGGTAGTTCTAGCAGCATAATGACCACCACAAAATCCTTAATGAAACTCAGAGATTAATTTCTTGGACTCAATGTCATCAACACACCTAAGCACTATGCCCTCAGGACTTCTCCATCCAAGGCCATCCTTCATAATGCAATACTTAGTGGCTTTTAGTCTAAGAGCCCTTCTCTTATGAGCAACTAAATGGTTAGGACATGCAAGATTCATCAAGTAATAAACTATGTCCTTGTACCACTCATGCTCTCCTAATCTTTTCAACTCCAGTGAAGATAGATCGCTAATACAAAACAAACCAAGAGTCTTTTCATTACTTTCAGTCAACATTTGAGCCAAACCTTGGCCTTAGACTAACTTGGTGGGTCTGATCTCTAAATCATATTCTTGTATTTTAGTAACCCACCTAGCGCGAGTCCCTAAGCAGTCGGTTTGAGTTAATATATCCTTAACATTAGAATGTGGGACAAAAGCAATGATTTTAGAATAACCCACATAAGTTTTGAAGTGCTTAAGAGACTTGACCAGGGCATAAGCTTGCTTTTCCATGGTATTGTACTTCAATTCAAAATTTTGAAGTGCTCTACTCATGAAAGCAATAGGCTGCTCGTGACCATCTTTATTCTTTTGTAACAGGACACCAGCAATGGTATCTTCGGAAGCGAAAGAAAAAATCATGAAATCCTTGGAGTAATCGGGACTAACTAAGACAGGAGCTCTTGCAATAGCACATTTGATTTCTTGAAAAGCCCTTTTGCCATCTTCTTGCCAAACAAATCTTGCATCTTTCTTTAGAAGACTTTGAATAGGCTTAGCTATTTCTGCGTAATTTGGGATAAACCTTCTAAGAAAATTTGTCTTTCCAAGGAAAGACTGAAGGGATTTAAGATTATGAGGAAGGGGAATCTTTTGGATTGCTTCAATTCTTTCAGGATCAATATTGATTCCATCCTTAGAAATGATATGGCCCAGTAATTTCCCTTCAGTTACCCCAAAAACAAATTTAGCTGGATTCAAAGAAATCTCGTATTCTCTACATCTATCGAAAACCTACCTAAGATGATTGATATGACTGATACCATCTTTAGAAAATACAGTAACATCATCTTGATAAATCTGAATAAATTTCTCGATTAACCCTTTGAAGACATAATCCTTAGCCCTTTGGAATGTAGCCCCAGCATTGGTTAACCCAAACGGCATTCTGATGTATTCAAAAGTACCCCATGGCATGGTGAATGTGGTTTTATGATGATCTTCCTTTTTAACCCACACCTGATTCTATCCAAAAAAACCATCTAGCAACGACATCATTCCAGAACCGGTTACACTTTGCAATAAAGTCTCCATGTTTGGCAAAGGGTAATTATCTTTCTTGCATGTTAGATTAAGGTTTCGGAAATCGACACAACGCCTTATTGTAACGTTCTTTTTCCTAACAATCACCAGATTTGAACACCATGTCGAATGCTTGGTTTGAGCAATAATTCCTACTGCAAGCATTTTCGCAAGCTCTTTCTGAACTAAAGGGGCTAATTTAGGATTAATTTGCCTAAGTTTCTGGCGAAAGTGTTTAGCATTTTCATCTTTTAAGGGGATAGTATGTTCCATGACATATTCCCTATAGCCCTTCAATTCATCATAAGAAAAAGCTAAAACATCTCGATATTCGCGAAGTAAATTAGTTAACTTTTTTCTTTCCTCCACACTAGTACCTTTACCAATTTTAACAATCTTTGGGTTCTCAAAAGTACCAATGTTTATCTCGAGATATTCACCTAGGTTCATCTTATTTTGTTCTCTCAACTTCGTGGCATCATGCTGATCAAAATTTTTCTCTAAGGAAACCACATTCCTAGGAGTAGGATTTATGATATTCTCATGATTTAAAGATACATCCTCCTCAGAATCTATCCAGAAATCCTCAAACTCATCCAAACTATTAAGAAAACGAATGACTTGCTTTTCATCATTGAAGACCTGCCAATGCTCTGAGTTATCTGGAACAGATGGTCTAAATATTACTTCCATTTTGATCCTATCCTTAATTAGCTCATCAGATAACTGGAAAGTAGTAGCAGCTACAGCAAGTTCATCTGCCAAACTATTTTTCTCTCTTGGGATAGCTTTGAGGTCAAGGGCATCAAAGTGCTCCATAGTATCCCACACAGCATTTTGATAATTCCTTAATCTTTGATTTTTACATGTGAATTTATTTTTAAGCTGCATGATAATTAAATAAGAATCCCCCTTAATGATAAGCAATTTAATTTTCAAAGATTTTGCCAATCCAAGACCCAACAATACAGCCTCATATTCAGCGACATTGTTGATTGCTTCAAATTCTAATCGGTAGGAAAACTTGAAAATGTGATCAAGGGGAGATTTAAGTACTATTCCAGCACCTTTACCATGCTTAGATGATGCACCATCAAAGTACATGTACCAAACTCTATCATTGAGATCCTTAATCTTATCATCGGGAGGAATTATGAAATTAGACATGATGGCATAGTTCCCAATGTTAGATTGCTCTTTGATTATCTCGTTGTGAGGTCTCTTAGGATCTTCGACATGGAATTTTCTTTCAGGCTCTCTATTTAGTCTTACAAAACCATCACCCCTAAGAGAAGGAATCATAGCATATGACCAATTCATTTGAATACTTCCTCCTAGATCAGAGGCCCACTTTCTGGATAAAAGCATACCCCAGGCATCAGGCACATCAACAACAACAATATCCATAACAATCATGATGTATGGGTAAACTGATAGATGAACTTGCAAATATTTGATCAAACCATGCACTTCAATTTTCTTAGAATCCATGGCACATATATTATAGTAGGGTCTAGAAACTCTTAAGTTAAGTTGTTCCATGCCCTTTTAGTCATTACACAAGTTGATGCACCAGAATCCAACATGCAATTATTCAATTTATATCCATTAACTAACAAAGTGATAAAGAAACGTTGGTGATCTTTGTTATCTGCAAATATATGGGAGCATCGTGATAGTCAACTTCCCGAGTCTTCTGTTGAGAAGTATTTACTTGAGAACCTTGAATAGCTTTTAGTAACTTATCTCTCTGGGAAGGGATTTTAGCAATCTCGGAGACATGAACCCAGACTTTTGCATTGTTAAACTAATTTCCCAAATCGACAACTAATCCAGAGTTTAAAAACGTTTGAGGGGGAATTTGATTCCCACTCTGATCTTTATCCCTTCTCTGATAGGTCAAACCTTTATCTCTAGCAATTTCCATGATTTTCTCAGGAGAGGGTTTTTCACCATATAACCTAGCCAAAATGTCATCTTCATTTTCAATGTTATTTATACTAAAAGTTGATGAAGGATTCATAACATCACGACTATTTACCTTGATCTCTATCCAATCATCCATAGACAAAGGAAACTTGCTACCTACTACATTTATTTGATCACCTGCCCCAAACATTCCATTATCCAAGATTCTTCTAAAGATGGGGCGAGTGGCTTCTTCATGAAGAGCATCACAAACCCGACAGTAAGGAGGAGCATTATCAACCAAATTAGTAAACAGATTAGGAGGTCTCTGCTCACTAGATTGACCCTTTTTTGGCCAATTGTTATTTATGTTATTATTATTTCAAGGCTGGAAATTTTGCGTTTGTGCTCTTTCCATTTGGACCAACCTATTCTGCAAAGTGGCTATTTCCTTATTATGATTAATTTCCATGGTTTCAATCTTTTCAAGCAATTTGACAACAAGTTCTCTTTTAGGCTCTTGAACTGCTTTTCCTTTAGGTTCTTTTAGTTCCGTAGCAGCCCTATCAAAACCTGGGATCTCAAACTTCCCAAATGTTGCCTTGTCCTTTTCAAGCTCTATAGCTAAGGCTTCAAAATCCCTATAATCATTAAGTCTAGCACGCCGCAATTCGTAAGATGGCTCAGGACTAAAGGCATCAATGTAAAAATCTTGAAGAGATTTGTCTGTTAGTTTATAGTCTTGAGGTAATTCTTTAATAATATCATTAAACCTTTTATTAAATTCTTCAGCAGTTTCATTCTCTCTCTTTTTATTATGCTGGTAGCTTTCACAAGGTGTCTTCCTTCTCTCTTATCTCCATACTTTTCCTTAAAGCCATTAACTATCGATT
Source organism: Pinus taeda (assembly GCA_000404065.3). NCBI lineage: Eukaryota > Viridiplantae > Streptophyta > Pinopsida > Pinales > Pinaceae > Pinus > Pinus taeda. Next base: position 10,423 of record APFE030641644.1, on the reverse strand, counting down.
GTAAGGAATCAAACGAATTTTGAGGCTTTTCCGTAAACCAATCTAAAGCATCACCCTCTAAAGTCAGAACAAAAAGAGTCATTTTAACATCTTCATGATTAAAATCAGAGGCCCTTGCGTACTTCCCCAGCCATGAACTAAAATATTTCAGATGTGAATTAGCACTGATTGTGTTATCTCCCTGAAAGATAGGCAATTTATCCTTTCCATGTTTTGGAATATCATTGGGATAACCTTGAATGTTATCAAAGTTACACGGGGAAAATATGTCCATGATGTCATGTTCAACTGGACTAGTAAAAAGTAAATGGATATCAGAGAGGGCTTCTTGTCCGAGGTTAACAAGAAGTGTATAAGAAGAGAGTTTGTGTAATCGTACCCTGAGGGCCCTTTCAGGATCAGGAGCAGGATTGCACAGACTTCTTGGATGTCTTCTAGTATACACTCTTGTAGATAATATATGAAGTGGAGTCGCCACCCAGACAAGAAGTGAAACACAAAAAATCTTGAAATGAAAGGACCAAGGACAGAAAAACTCTATCCCCGGCAACGGCGCCAAAAAATGTTGTCGCAAAGATTGTCACGACAACGCTCAGACCGGGGGTTGTCACCCTGATCCCTGATCTCTCCGTTTAAGCCTGTCTCCCACGGCTAAGGGGGGTAGACCCTATGGGATAATGAATTACCAACTAAGGACCAATTGGGCTTGGAGACATGAAGGGAAACAAGCACTAAATTGATTTTATTAAGTTAATAGACCAGTGCCTTATGAAATAAATGATTAAACGATTATTTATCAAACGCTGCAGGAATATGGGCTCATTAACAATCGTTAACCATCAAACAACTCAAACAAAGCTTAACTTTTACCAAATGCGAGATAATCAATAAATGCTTAATGGCTTACTGATACTCCAGCAATTAAAATTTCGAAAGATAAAGTGCTTTAAATAAACACGTAATTTTAACTAGAGATCACATTCATATATCTAATCTTCAAAATGATCATTCAAGCATGTTAAAGAAAATGATAAACATTAATTCCCACATCAAAATTTTAGCCTCAGCAGAAAAGATAAAACATACCAAATTCCTGAGCCAAGACTGAAACTGGCAAACAATTTCCAAAAAATATTTTTTATATTTTTCAAATAAAACAAAATTAAAGACTAAATGAAACTTTAAATAAAAAAACTAAATAATTTTAAAATCTAAACTAAAATAAAAGAAACTTTTTTTTTTGCTTTTTATTATTATTATCTTTTTTTATGAAATAAAAAATGAACTTTAAAGAAAATCTAAATCAAAATCCTCTCATCTATACACATGAGATTTTGTAAAATCTAAACCCTAAATAACATTCAAAACTAGATTCTATATAAAAATCCAGGATTATTATTATTATTTTTTTTTTTTTTTAATATCAAAACGTACTCTATATGTAAACAAGAACTAACTCTAATTGATATGCATAAAAAAAAAGGAACTAACACTAAACGTACTATATTGACAACCTAAAAAATGAATTCGAAACTTAATCACGTAAAAGTCTAAGATCTGAATGCTAAATTAAATAAAGGCTCAAACTTAGAAACCTACGCATGACTAAACTTAGCTGTTAATGTATTACAAAAGCAGAGAAGTTTCAAAGTCGTATTTTGTCGTGTGACTCAGGTGACGGCAAAAAAGAAAATATGCAGGTGTGGATATCAGGTTTTTTTGCAGGACGAATTCTTGAGGAGCCTCGAGGGATAGCAAAGGACGCTAGAGCTACGAGTATTCTGGCAACCACTGAAGAGAATAGAATGCACTGTGGATCTGGAGGAATGTTGCACGCAGCTCACGGGAATGGAAGGGGGAGCTGCGATGATAGCAGCAAATAAATAGAAGAAACTAGAGCAGCGGAAAGGAACAAGCCGTTAAGGGTTTTCAATTTTTCCTTGCAGGCAATTCACACAATGGAAATCACGCGGAGAGTTGGAGTCGCGTGGGGGAAATAACTAAGCGTAAGAAGATCCAGCGTGAGGATAGCAGCTGCGTGGGAGGAAATGGATGCCACAGATTTGATTTAATGAGGCTGCATATATGGCTTTTGGAATTGAAACGTGGAGAAATAGTTGGCGTTTGGATAGCATTTGGAGCTTCATGAGGGACGTTGCCAGGAGATACACAAAGGGAGGGATGCATACAGGTAGCGTGGAGCTCCAGTTGATGGGCAGCACTGAGTAATGTGACTGTGCAGATCTGCTTCAAAAAAAAAAATTAAGAATGCCTCTGTAACACAAAGAAACACTGAGAAATAAAAGGAAGTTGATCAAACCCTCTGAAATATTCAGAAACCCTGCAACTTGTAAAGGAGAGACAAACACCCTAAAATAATATGTATGTGCAGAAAACGAAACTAAAACCCTAAATTAGTTAAACAATTACAGCTTTGTGACTCTACAATAGCCAGATTTGTTAGTAACCCTCCATAATATTTTCAGAATATCAGATTTACTATGAGATGCTTTAGAAAAACTCTCATGCAACTCAAAAAATAAACTCTAAATGATGAACCCAGAATCAAAACTGGCTGGGCTCTACAAGAGAGTGCTTTGCGGGAGTTGGCTAGTTCAGCCGAAAACTTCCCCAAACACCCACTAATCTTCTCAATAAGGGTTTCCTACACAGCTCACTTCAACCATCAATAAAGAGAGAAAAACAGTACTAGATCTCAAATGCAATGGAGATACCTGCCTTTATTTCAAAAATTCTAATACCATTAAAACCCTAGTAAGTGAACATGATACCTGTGTTCAACAATACTCTACATTAAGCTATTACTAATGGCTGACAATAAAATTATGCAGAAAATAAAACAGCTCACAACACTTTAGGAGAGTAACACTAGCAAGATTTCAACCCCAAAGTCTTTCTTTATTTGCACCAGAAAAGATTTACAAGAGAGCTTTTTTCAGCACTTGATCGAATGCTCTCAAATGACACCTAGCACCCTATTTAAAGGAAAAATTCCCAACGGCTAGTTCGAGTGATCCATGTCAAAATGATCTCGATTGTCGATGAGGATCAAAATATCTTTTAATCTCATCCGAAAAAATTTTAAATTCATTAAAAAATTGAAATTCTGCATTTATTTACTCAAAATTTTGACCTACTATTATTTTTTTATTATTTTTTTTTCAAA
>APFE030641643.1:131372-144527 GCA_000404065.3 Pinus taeda | reverse complement strand
ATAAGGAGGATTCGACCAGCCAGATTGGCTTGTCTGATTTAGCCACGGGTTTGCAGAAGGGTACGACTGTGATGACCAGTTTGGAAATGGGGGTTGAAACTGACTTTGATATGTATTATACTGTTGAGTATTGTACTGCAGATACTGAAAAGAAGAAGCTGGGTTTGAAAACATACCAGTTTGTCGTGGCTGCCACTGACGATGCTAGTTAAGTAGATATACTGCCTCTGGTTCTTCTTCTGCTTCCTTATATACCGCTTTCAGTCCAGGTAATGAGGGACAACTTTCTGTAGAGTGATCCCTTGTGAAAATGGCACATGTTTGAACTGTATCTAGTGGGAACTCCTAATGGCTATGCTTCTTCCTGCACCTGGGGCAGAAGATTGCCAAATTCTGTTCTACCTCCATTTGTTTTTGCTTAGCCTGCAAAACGTCCAATTATGTAGTCAATGTTCCTAGTATATCAGTTTTAAAATTTTCAAATAAATTTCCAATTCCCACACGTGTTACTCCTGTTGAAATTTTATTTTCTCGTGCAAATCGATCATGTTCTGCTAGTTTGATTCGTGTGCTGCCTCTCGAACTCCTGATACATAGATCAATTATGTCAGCAAAGCTTTCCTGATAAATATCCCCTTTCCCCATAATGTTTAATGTTTCAATCCATTGTTCTTTCATGCCCCTTATTAATGCTGTCTTCAACACGTTATCAGGCAAAGGTAACGATGCATAAGGGGATCTTTGCAGATTATATTGGAAACGTTCCACGTATTCCTCTAATGTTTCATTTGGCCTAGCTATCATCTGAAATATTTTATCTTTTAGTTATCTAGACCTACAGTAATCTTGATATTTCTTTAGGAAAGATTCTTTCATTTGTTCCCAGTTATTTATAACTCCACCACCTAATCCCATAAACCATCTTAAAGCTGCCCCTTTCAAAGTGGAGGGGAACAATTTTAGTTTCTGGGGGTCAGTGGTGTAATCATATCCCCTGCATAGCACATCAAATTCGAATACGAATGCATCGAGGTCCTCTGATGTAAGTCTGTGAAATGTAGGAATGTGTTGAAGGGGGATTGCTTTCATAGGAGCATTTGCTGCGGAATCCACTATGGGGTATTGTAATGTAGAGGTCTGGGTGTTTGGCGGATTTTGAGACATTGGATCAAATATAGGCCAATAACCTTCTAGAATATCTAAGAGGGTATTCCTAGGTTGAGGAGGAATGTTTTCAACAAGAACAATTTTAATAGCACTTCCTATATCTGGAATTTCTGTCTGAGGAAATAGGGTGTCTTCAATAATAATTTTTACCGTGCTCCCCTTGTCTGGGCTATTCAATGGCTGAGTTATCCTAGGAGGAGATCTTGGCTCCCTAGTTTCCCCTGTTTCCCCTTCTCCTTCACAAATATTACTGAGATTCTGTTCTTGCAGTCATTCTGGAATAGAATTTTCAATTTCTTGAAAGTCCTGTTCGTTAGTCTGACTATGCACCTCAGCGAAGGCTTCAGATGGTGAACCTGAGGCCTGAAGGGAACTAGTAGGCTGCTTGGAAGTAACTTTTCTGGGTCCTACTGAAGGCTGAGATTTGGTTTTATTATAGATTTCGTCTATGAATGTTGATCGACCAAGGGTCACTGGTCCCTTAGCTTTTTCTGGCTTTGGTAACGGTTTGGGATTTTTCTCTGGCTTTTTCTGCTTAGTCATGCACTCAATTTAACTACTAATTTTTAAGCATATAACAGCAAATCTATAGGAAAGTGGGCAAAGGAGCAGGGATTTTACATGCTCCACATGTAGGTTCTTACCTTCCATTTTCAAAACCCAATTCTTCCCTAGAAGGTTTGTACACTACTATGAAAAAGACAAATGGCTACACTCTTTCCTCAGCAACGACGCCAAAATGTAGAGCTATAAAAAGGGTCTCTTTCACCTCTACTTACCTCACATTAATATGTCAATCCGAGAACGTCTGGTTATTTCAAAGAGTGTCTCAGTTGGAGGCTTAGCACTTGCCAGAGTAATGCTTGTAGTACAGCTATTTAAAAGCTACGAAAGTAAATTAATGCGAGTCTACAATTTAACTACTTCAAAAGACCAAATCATACCAAGCATTGCATCCGCCAAAGGTTTGGTAGCAATAAACCATCCTTTCTGTAACTGATGAGAAAATATCAAAGGTCTGGGAGCCAAATAGTAGATGTTGGGCTCACTACAGCCTGAGACCGTCCTTAATGAATAGAAACGAAACAACAAGTAAAGGAAATAACAATGAAATATAACAGCACATCAGCCAAGGGCTCGGTAGCAATAACCCATCCCTTTCATAGCTGATGGGAGCAAATCAGAGGTCTGGGAGCCAAATAGCAGATGCTGGGGCTCGCTACAGCCTGAGACTGTCCTTAAGAAACAGCAAATTAGCAATCTGGAAATAGAGCAGCAAATAAATGGAACAACAAATAAATGGAACAGCAGATAAAGGGAACAACAAATAAATGGAACAGTAGATAAATGGAACAGCAATTCAGAAATGGAATAGCAGTTGGAATAAGCAATAACCAAGTTCCTCAAGCTGTAACTCTATTTAATCTCTCCAATCAAAACATCAATCCTTCAGTCTTAAAGATGTACACATACGATGGAACAACACTACCGATCCAAATCTTAGAAACAAAACATACTCAATCTCCCTATGTTATTGATCTAAATGCACGCATATGATTGCATCTCAAGATGAAGAATAGTATCATTAAAGAAACATGTGAAAAATGACCTTTAAAAATAAATTTTTATAATGCTAAACACAATCGTGATGAACTCTGTAATAGAGTAACAGTGTCCTGTAGAGATTAATCAATACTTAAAGGATTGGTAAAATGACACAGTATCAATATAAAGTTTCAGGAACATGGGATGAATTAAACATAACAGAGCATGTAATAGAATATTCTTTAAAACACAGCAGATTACCAGATTACGTCTATGAACAAGCCACACAGAAACCACGCATAATGGTACAAGAGGAAGTGTCCTCCAAGGCCGGGCCCTTAGCCTCCAGGGGTACACCGCTTAAGATAGATCCAGGCTCAAAGATAAAAGAGTGAACAAGTCTATATTAAGGCATGAAATAAAATTACAAGAACTCAAGTCTTCAACAGAACATAAAGATCATAGTCTTGATCTTTTCTTAAAAGAAATTACATAAAAGAACCTCCTTTGTAGCCAACAATGCTATCCCTTTTATAAGGAAGATGGAGGAGATATCTAGATACAGAAAATAGATAAAATAGTGATCCCTCAGGATTTAAGATCCTGAGGGATTCGCAGAATCATTAATATTGCATCACTTCTTTCCTTTTCTGCTCCATGTTGGTATCTCCACGTCCTTTCTTGGGTTGATCCGTTTTGATCTGGTTTGCTTCCGGTCTCCTGTCAAAGGGACAATAGTTAGCTCATCCTTGTTTTTACTTTTAGAATGGCCACCTTCCATTTTTCCTCCCTCCTGCACATAGAAATGATGATTGTCAGTGTTTTTCATTAATTTCTCGTGTTTCGTTATAAATTCTTATCATTATCTAAATTTCCCATGCAAAAGGCCTTTGAGTTCTAATGAAAAGATACCAAAATAACCATCGAAACATACCTTCCTTGATACTCCACAATGTCTCGCCCTAAACATGAATCTCTATTCTTGTTCATTGTTACTTCATTAGATACAACACTGGTAATATAAGCATCACCAAACAAATAAAAAAAATATATATAGGAATTCATCAAGATAAATATGCATAGCTCCCCCTGAGGTCATACACCACTAATCATATGGACCTGATAATCATCACTCATTCTCTATGAGGTTATATACCTCTCATTTACTTCTCCAGCCTTCATTATAGGAATTAATTTTAAGAGAAATGCAATTGAGTAGGGACAATCTTCCCTTTAGTTTAAATCTAAAGAGGAGGAACTATACCTCTTATTTTGTCTGAATTCTTCTTTACTAGCGCATATAATTTGTTTGCATTTCTGAGTCCTCCTTCTATAACCATTCTAGTATCTTCTTCTATGACTTTTAATTTAGTTGATGTAAACACAATTATATGTCCTTTATCAACTATTTGACATACACTTAGAATGCACTACTTTAGAAATTGAAATAATAGTGCATTAGTTTCTGTTGTATACTTATCAAGTTTGGCTCTACCTTTTCTTAGAAATTTTGTTGTAGCACAATTTCCAATAATAACTTTACCATCTTTGTTTTTCTTGAGAGACTCAAACTTGTTCTTATCTCTAGACATGTGATGAGAGAATTTGTTGTATATGTACCATTCATCTTCATCTTTAAATGAACACAAAGCAAGGTCACATTTAACTCGTTTTTCATCCTTATGTTGAGTAGTGCTGGTGGATCCATGTTTCTTAGGTATTTTAGTAACAATTTTTCCATCTATTTTCTTCCCTTGGAGAAAATAAACTTGTTGCCTGTGTGCATCCATTGATGTGTTCCTTCATTCTTTTGTTACATGCCCAAACCTGTTATAAGTATAACATCTTACATGACTAGAAAAGGGGGAGGAGGAATCATAATATTTTTGTTTCATATTCCTGCTATTGCAATCAATAGCTTTGTGACCAAATATATTTCAAGCAAAACAATATCCCTTAAAGAAACCTGAGTACCTGGGAGGTGATGATCTTTCTGTGAATCTGCTTCTGCAATTGGCTAAAAATTGTCCAAAGTTATGGAAAATAAAACATTCAACATAGTTGATTAGAAGAGAGAATCGATTAATGTTTCTATTATTTGGAAGAAATGATTTCCTTCGAAAATTCATTTTAGTCAGATGTTGATCTGGTTGATTTGTTATCTCTTTAACATGTATTTCAAAGTTTAATTTGTTCACTTGTGAGCTTGATTCTCCTTTTATAGTTTCATGACAACCAAGACCATGTTTAATGGAGGGGGCCCTTTGAATACTAAGAATGTTATCCAAAATCGTAGTATTATCTTGAAATCTAAGGTGTTTATCTTTTTCTTCTAATTTACCTTTTAGAATGTTTACCTCAACCTCTAGTGTTTGTCACTATTTTTCCTTTTCTTGATTTTGCTTCCTCATTCCTTCTTGAACCTTACTTCTTTATTTTAATATCTTCCTTCAATCCATTTTATTATTATTCAAATACTTAAAGCAATCCTTCATTCCTTTTTTTTTACTTTTGAAGATCTTCTTAGAGAAATGATCTTAGCATCAAGTCCTTCACAATATTGTTTATATTTTGTTACAATATTTATCGATTTACCATGATCCCTATTTTCATATTCTTGCAACTTAATCTTAAGGTTGTTAATCCTTTTCAAAGAAAAAACAAGTTTTCTTCTAATATAAACATATTTATCTAACATGTCTTCTTTTGAATCAATAACTCCATCTAACATATCATACTCATTTTTTTACACATCATTATTTCCTTTAGAAAAAATAATATGTTTTGGTTCCCCTGATGAACAATCTTCCGCTATTTTTCCTTCATGGACTTCCTACAAATTATCGTATAATTCCTTTGCATTTGCATAATGCATAACCTTTCCTAGTGCTGAATTAGATATGTTACCAATGATTTCATTCGATGCCACATTATTCATTTTGAATTCTTCACCTAATGGAGGAGATTTAGTGAAACCATTACATACTAAATTCCAAACATCATATGCAAATCTCATTAACTTAGACTTCATCTTTTAACTCCATTCCTAATAGTTTGTATCACTAAGCATAAGCATACCTTTATTGTCCATTTTTATTCTCGTTAGAATGATTAATTTCAGTTCTACCCATGAGAGCAACTTTAGTTGATTTACTATCATTTTCATTATCATGATTATTACATAGACATAGAAATGGACTACAATTAGAGCAAGAAATAGTACCTAATAATTATTTGTTACTATCTTCTTCATTCTTGATCAACAGGAAGCAAGGTGCTCCAGTAGTTTGATATTCGCTGACATCTATAATCATCAATGTAGTTGATAGATCACTTTCAGTGCCACAATTTTCTTTAACTAAATTATTCCTTTGAGTTTCCATCTTCTTTTGCTTCTTTGCCATTGACCCTTATCCACTCTCAAGTGGTAAATATTTTTCTGGAGCGACATCCTGTGATACAAGTTGTTACGAAAAATAGCTGGGCCGAAGGGGGGGAGTGAATCAACATTTTAATACACTTTAAATTCCAATTTCATTTTCTAAATTTTGTACACTACCATCCTTTATGAAACACGTGTGTGTACGTGACTTCAGTGAAGTAGAACTGTGTATATCTAGTTTACTTAATTTGACATAAATTCCATTAGTGAGTTATCTTAACCATTGCATTATTAATTCATTAACCATACAATATATAGAAAATAATAGATAAGTCACATCACATAAGCAACACACATAGAACATCAGGATTTTAGGTGGAAACCTAATATGGGAGAAAGCCATCGTTGTCATCCTGTCTTTCCTCTTCACTTATTATAAATAAAACCTTCATAACATCTAGTATTGGCTAAGACTCTTACCAATATGTAGGAGGCTACAATCTCTACCCTTTATCCAACACCCACTGGAAGGGAGCTACAACCCCCTAATCTCATTTACTAGCTCCTACCAGAAGGGATCACCTATCCCCTCAACAAATTGACCTGCTACCACTAGAAGGAATTTATGACTCTGTTACTGAAGGCTCCAACTCTCAGCTCCTCTTGTGGATCATATTTCATAATATTTTAGTTTGGTTATAGCTGTAAAATACTAATCAAAACCTATAGCCCATCTTTCATCATATTTTCAAACTAGATCCACACCTAACATTATTCTCAATACCAAAATAAATATTGAATTTGAAATACAATCGCTGAAACAACTCAATGACTATAACATCATCCCACTAATTATTGAATCGACCAATGCACAACCAAACCATAGAAAATATATACGATCCATATTAAGACATCATTGATGGACAACAACAAATATAATAGGACTCATCAACTTTCATCATCAAGAAACACTACAAACCCTGATCAAATATTAGCTTCAAAATATCTATGTATATGTGTTTAAGTATAATTTCATATATAAGTGCTTCCTCTAAATCCAACCTGCATATATATCTCAAATCACTGAATGCTAAAATTGAAACATTGCATCATTCTCTGAGTTACTATCATATAAAGTCACAGTGGAGACTTAATCACAAATCAACATCATGTAGCATCATCACTAACCAATATTCCAATCCAAAATCAAATCGACCCAATCAACATTGTTAGAGATCGTGCATATCAATATGTCACTGATAGGCAACAAAAAATAGAACAAATATCATGAATTGTCATCATCAATAATAAATTGAAAAACCCTAGTACATATATGAAACCTCCATAAAACATATCTATGTGTGTACGTTACTACCATAAATAACACTCGTGCACAAATCTCAACATACTGAAAAATAAATCTCAAAAAACATATATAAGACTCAATGGAAACAAATCCGTGTATGTAAGCGACTATCCAAAAGCGAACTTGAGTACATATCTAAAATTAATGAAGCATACCTTCACTGCAAACACATAACTCACATTCTGCAAAGTTCGTTGTCAAAGCTATAGGCTTCTAAAAAATCATTTAGATCATAACATTAGTATAATCAAAATTCAATTATTAGCTACTTAGATATTTGTAACAATCAACATTTCTTCATATCTTCAAGATTTGGGTCTTCTCCTTGCTCCATGGTGCATCCCTTTTTCAAATCATATCACTAATGAACAAACCATTTAATTTTTCACACCTAACACCTTGATCTCCATATCCTTATATAGTTTTCTCCTTAACCAATACCTTAGGTAAATCCTTTGGTAATGTTGTAAGTATTTTTTGACAAGATCAAATAAACATTGATGCTTCAATTCCTATGGGTAATTACCCATGGTATCCTGGTTTCCATGGTTTGGATTATGTACATGAAATTTTCTCATAGAATTTGTGTATATATGCAAATATTCTTCATAGGGACCACGTATACGTTCTCAAACTTCACTTTTGTCATCCATATGTAACTGATCACCATTTCTCTATGCATATCCACTATAACATCTGTACCAATATTCTTGATGGTTGTATTAGTTCCATGGCCATCATATTGACATTTGATACATCTTTGTCAAGAAGGTTTCCCTCAAGGAAAACATATTATCCATAATGCCAACAAGAATGCTATGATATATATGAACAGATGGGAAGCGAGTCGACCAGTTTCCACTCCTAATCCATTGTTAGAAAAAGAGGGAAAAAAATGGTGTCCATAAAAAATCCCAACATGTAAAAATGTGGAACACAATCAATAGTCTTCTTCAATAAAAAATAAAGGATAAGTATTGTCATATTATTTGATAGAATTTGGGCCTAGTCGAAGACATAACCATACAAGCGATTTTAGATTAAAAGGGAGCCAATATTTTGGAAATTGTCAGTTATTTTTCTTGGCATACAAGCAACATGGCAAGGAAGCAATGTAGAAAAAACGGGGTGTGGGGGAAGAAACTACATATTTTCTTGTGGATTATTCTTTGAACTTATTGGAGTTATGAATCCACCTTCTAATAATTTTGGGTAACTTATCCTTGTTTCCCTCACATGATTCTTTAAAATATTGTTCCACAAATTGTGCATTATATTCAACCTAGGATTTTGGTAAATGATACACACCATGGATTGTTTTAGCATTGAAAGAGCCAATTGTGATCCCTATGCAAGTAACAAAAAGTTGCTCATTGATGTTGAATTCTTCCACTACCCAATGTATCATATCCATTTATGGTAATAACCTTAGGTATGTTGCGACCTTATGAAGGTTAGACCATGCAACATCACTAACTGTTGTTGCTAACGACTTTAAACCACCTTGGTCAATTGTTATGATTGTTGCTACATCCCCCGACTCCTATGGTAATTATTCTTTGAAAAGATTACAAATGGTATTCTAGGATTTCAAACAAGAGTCTATGGTATAAACTATATGGGATAAAATAAATGTGTCTAGAAATTTCTTATTACCTTCCTCTCTAAAGGGGCTAGTTGACGACTAAACAAAAGATTTCTTTTTTCATTTTGCCATGCTACAATGTTGATGAGTTTTGTGTTTGAAATTGCCCTGTGATGGAAAATGGAAAGGGTAAGAGGAATTACCATGAAAAAGGCACAAAGAAGTGAAAAAAGGGTTAAATCAGTGTTTAAGAGTGGTAAGAAAAATGTGTTAAATTTAGTCATTAACATTATTAACCGTAACAACATGTGAATTAAGACAAAGGCGCAAATTTAATTTTAATATTTTAGAATTCTAGCGAGCAATTTAGAAAGATGGTGCAAACCTATATGGTTGATTTGACAACTTGGCAGGTAACGTGGATTCCTATGGCAACTCACTAAAGAGAATCGAAAGGTAATGCTTGATTGTGTATGCTTCACTTTTGAAAACATGCAAGATGACAAGCATTAGGCTTATGTACCATTCGTAACAACGTGCACCAATGAGGGATAATTTATATGTGAAGCGGGTCTAATGACTCATCTTGATGCTTAAATCTCGGCTAAAACACTTGTTGCAACAAAATAATTCAAGCGGGATGAAATGGAAAAGTAATAAAAAGTATCAAGTTAATGGGACCCATACTCGATGAGTTGTTCCACTAAACACAAAGGGAATTCTGCATGGTATAATCAATAGCATGACTAGAGCTATGACATGGCAGACACGACCAATGATCATTTGTGGTAAGAACCTTTGTGTAGGGTCTAGACATGTCATCCCGCTAAGGAAAGCCTAGCGGAAATGAAAATAAGCATGAAAGAAAGGGTCAGGATATATGCATTGGGCCACATTCTTAAATAATAAAAGAATGTGCACAAATGTTTTTTAAAGTTAATAGCCTAAGATATATAAAATTAATCCATAATATATAAAAGTAAGGCATATTAGCCTAAAATAAACAAAGTCTCAGTTGTGATGGTTCTTAAAGTTCTTCAAAGAAATTTATTTATTGTTTATTTTTAATAAAAAAATATTAAAATCAAAAGATTTTATTCAATGATTTTATGAATCAAATATTTAAAAATAAGAAGTTTCCCCATTATTATATGACTATTGTTTAAAAATGGGTTTGTTGTTTGTCCACAACAATAGTTTGACACACTAGTGAAATATGCTATAACTGATAAAATTACAAAATCTATAAAATTGAAGGAATAATGATCAAATAATAGAAAAAATTACAAAATTCAAATATCTTAACAACTTTATCGCTGAAACAGATAGTAAACATGTAAAAAAAAACCATATCTATTGTTACTCATGAAATTATAAAAAATTACCCCATAAATTATATATTTTAACAAACTGTGTGATTGCAACAGTAAATCTTGTTGGTGCTTAGTTTTGGGAATGCAAGGTAACCAATTAAATCATAGTATTAAAAATAACTTCAATACCATAGGAAGAGCCATTGCTGCAAGTAGAAGTCCAAAACATGGACAAGGATTCCTTTTAACACTTTTTCTATGCTAGTGTCTCATCTATTAGAAATAAATACACAGTTATAAGAGACCATTTTAAATGTCTACTGAAGACCACTATCTTGGTTTGGTGGCCAACTAATGATTGTGCCATTCACAGGAATTGACAAAGTGAACAAGTTTCCTCATGATGAGACCTCTTTTCTTCCAATTTGTGGTTGAAAGACATTACCTTGGCTTGCTGATCAGTAGTGGTAATGTCATTATGTTAGAGCCTATGATCATGGTAGGCCGACTCGTGATGAGACCTCCTATCTTTCAGTTAATTATTTTATTTTTTCTTTTAAGTTTAACTATGATTATTGTTAATCTTATAGAGATGAGTTAATAGATCGGGTGGCAGATTAGCACCTTAAGAGCAACGAATGGCGTAAAAAGTTTTAGGTAGCTAATATTTGCTTGGCTAAACATGCTTCCGAATAGTTGGTTACCTAAAGGATCCTTTTGGTAAGTATATATTTCTTTCACAGAACTCGGGTTCAAATTAGTTCATGAAATAATGAAGAACAAATCTAAACACACAAAATGATAACGAGGGATTTTACTAATTAGGAAAGTTAAAATTCAGCATAATAACATCATCCTTATTGAAATGTTCCTTAAATATAAGACTTCGTTTAAAAGGTAATAGATTATAATTCCTTAACCAATCATGATGCCAAAAATGTGAAGCATACCATTGGAAATCTAAGCAAAAAATTACAAAAAAATTCAAAATGCTAATAAAATTACAAACTAAGAAATGAAAAGGATGTTCACTTTGTCAGAAACACACCGGATTTACAATTGATTATTTACATATTTAAAAAAGGTCATTAAGACTTCAAGAAGGATATTTTTTAAGGATGGGTTCATTTACAGGGAGATTTTATTTCATCCCTTTAATATTTTTTCAAGCTAAAGGCAGATGGACCTATTTTCTTAGTAATCTAAAATGGACCTAACCATAATTTCTAAATTTTAGTATGTTTTCCTTTTTCTTCATGGGCTTTATCCCATTTTAGAATTAGATCACCAATTTGGAAATATTTTTTTCCTACCGAAGTATTGTCGAATCAATTTTTAGTAACCTTTTGATGTTTGGCATAAGTTTGCTTTTCCTTTTATCTTTCAGTTTAAAATCCCAAGATAATTTTTTTGTTGTGTGGAGCATGGTTGGTTATCAATGGATTGGACCAAAGCTAAAGATGGAAAAGAGACATTAGGTTGAAGAATAGATTCTTTCCATACAATAAGTAGTATGGAGAGGTTCATAAGGATTCTTTGAATGTTATCATATAATCTCATAGGGTGTATATCAAAGCCTTATGCCAATTTTTCTTATTATTATCTATGGTCTTTTTAATAATACTCAAAATATTTTTATCTGTGGATTATTCTAATCCATTACCTTGAGGGTAATAATTAGTAGATTATTTAATTTTAAAACCTCTTTTTAGAGAAAATTCAATTAAAGAATTTCTAGGGAAATAAGAAACACTGTCAAACATTAAGGAGATCAGGAGACTAAATCTAGTAATAATATGTTGATCAATGAAATTGATAACTTTCTCAAAATTAATCATTTTCAAGGGAATGGCCTCCACCCATTTATTAAAATAGTCAGTTGCAGTCAAAATATATCTGTGTTTCTTAGAGGAATGAGGAAATATCTCACCAATTATAGCCAATCCTCATTGTTCGAAAGGTTATTCAATGTTGACTAGTTGTAATGGAACGGCTACTTTCCTATCTCTTGTTGAAGCTATTTGAAAAATATTTCATCTTCTAACATAGGAATGAGCATATTTAAATAAGGTTGACCAACAATATCCTGCATGAAGAATTTTATGTGTTGTAGTGTCTCCTCCATAGTTTCCTCCAATAAGTCCATCATGCATTTCCTGCAAAAACATTTCAAATTCAACCTTTTCTAAGAATCTAAGAAATATAGAATCAAAATTTTTCCTAAAAAGAATACCATTTACAAGTTGGTAATGATTAGCCTTAAGTCTGAGGGATATTTTCTATTTAGGTTGTAAATTAGAAGGTGCATGACCATGGGTCAGAAAATAAATTATATAAGAATATTGTGTATTAGAGGTCATGGCACATACCTATTGTACATATTCTTGTTCATCTAAGATATTTTCTAATAAAGAGCTATCAAAACTAGTAACCCGTTTGCACAAACCTTGTCCTCAGGCAATCTTAGCAAGCTTAATTTCTAAGTGATACCCTTGGAGAGCAACAACACAATGTGCTCTTTTCTCGCCAAGGTATGTTTGTATTAGAAATTCCTTCACTATTGAATATGGTACAATCACCTTGGTAAGATAATTTCATTGAAAAGGCCTGAAATGTTTAACATACTAGAAAATTGCAAATGTTTGCTTCTCAACTTCATAATAATTTAGCCCCGCTCAACGTAATTATGAATTGTTAAAAGTCATAGGTTCTTCTACTCGTCCATCATTTTTCTATGCTAATATCGTAGCATAAGACTTGTTAGAATAAAAAGAATATAAATTGAGTTCTTTAGTGT
>APFE030641643.1:95021-130192 GCA_000404065.3 Pinus taeda | reverse complement strand
TATAAAAATATTATAAATTTGAATATTTTTAGAAAAATATATCCAAACATTTTATAGATTTCATATTATGGACTAGTGGGATTCACCAAGTTTTCTAAACTTTAAGATAAATTTTCATCCTTAAAATTTTCCCTAAAAAACAATTGATGGAAGAGGAGATTTTGGAGTTGTGTTTAAAGCATTCGGTAACAATTTCTATTGTTGTTTTATCTTTCTAACTTCATAAAGGGAGATGTTTTCCTTAGTCTTCTTCATATCTTCAACAATATTTTATTCGATATTATCTAACACAGTCAAGGTTTTAGATGAGGAAGGATCTGAATAAGTAGCCTAAAAGGAGGAGATGAAGGACTAGAACTCTGGCCAGAAGCTTTCTTAGGAAAACCTTGTTGTCTTAGGTTAGGCTGACCCAGGATTGGATTTTACTGCACACCAACAAAACCCTTAATCACTAGCCCACTTAGAAGCTGTCTACAAGCATATTCTAGTCTCACCCAAAGTGATTATGGGAGGATACAAAACTAAGTTTCTATAGCCTTGAGGGATGATGTGATGTTGCATTTTTATGTTCTTTTATCCTTAACATACATAGATTACTTCTCAGGGTTAGATTATCTACTTAACCATGAAATTAACAACCACAAACAATACTGTGCGGAAGTAAACTATAACCAAAATACTGAATATAAAGAAAAATATACACAATAATCATACACAATTTATGTCCATCAAAATTGTACTTATTATATTAATTCTTTGAAACAACATACAATTCCTCGACCTACGCACCTAGGTACAGGTGTCTGTGCACTCAGTTGCAGAATTTAGGTCTCCACGCACTCAAATGTGGAGCCTTTCCTTCAAGACCCAAACATAGATTATAGAGATAATTTCTTATGTTCCTATCATAACATTGTTATATCTACTTTGACTTACACCTTTTCTCCTATATATATTAATTACAACAATGGCTATATCAAAAATACCATGGTCTAAATACCATCGTCCTCCTAAAGACGATCAATTAGTTCCCAAACCCGTTACAAAAAGAAGGGACTTCGACCCACCCTAAAGCCCCATAAAACATCACATGGTACATAGCTCCGCGGTATCATGCACTCTGCTCCCTAAAATGCGAAGTTTTGACCAGAACTTGGGTCAAGTTGGGATGCACCCAATAGGCCCCCAACGCTCACCTATGACTCATCCTGAGTCACTCAACTACTTTTCCTCGAATCGTTTCTGCAATGTTGTTGTAGTCAACGTTGTACTGTTGTAGTATCTTTGTTACTTGGTTCTCTTCTTTTCACACTTCTTCCAGTAGTTCCTATGTCATTGGTCATATATTCTTTTGCAACACTGCTCCTTCTTTTTTCCAAAGCTCCTGGAGCTTCCCATCCACTTCCAACGATAGATGGAGAGCCTCATCCTACCATGATTGAGTTCTTTCTACCATAATTTTCTCTTCCCTTTTGAGTTCTTCTATCTGTTTCTAAAGTTCCTTGCCTTCATTGATTTTAGCAAGCTTCTGTGAGATTGGAAGGGTCTTCATAGGTGCCCAAATATCCTCTAGTTGTGTATGCTTCTATTGGATGTCGTCTTCTATCTTTTGTATGTTCAGATCTTCCTATAGCAAAGTACAAATATGTAAGGTCTCAACCAATAATTTACCACACTCTACCACTATCTCGGAGATGCCTGTCACTACAATATCTAAGTCGTTCTCCCTTTGTCCATGCACTTCTAGTGGTGTGGCTGGTTGCAACTTCATTTGTATCCCGCTGATATTTATTTCATATTTGAATTTCACATCCACGATCTTCTTCTTTGATTCCTTGACTGCAAGGCTGACATTCATGACCTTATCTTCTACCGATTCCTCCTCAAAAACATCCATGTCCAAAACTTCCCTGCAAGTGGCTTTGACCACATCCTTCAATCCCTATCATTGTAGCTTTGCCTGATCCTTATCCTTAATGGCCTGGTCGAGTTGTTTCTTCAGTATAGCGTGCTCTTGTTATACGCGAATATTTAATTGTGAGGCGTGTTGTTCATGCTCCTTTATCTCAATCATGATGCGTTGGTGTAGGTCATGTAATACAGGAATGTGCAGCACTCCCATGTTCATATTGACATGATCCGAACCTTTTTCCTGTTGCTTGACTTTGGTGGAGTCATGTTGTAGAGCTCCAGAGGGTATCTACATTATCCTTATTACAAATTTCATATTTATTAGTCTTTCTGGATGGAGTATTTGCCTATCTGCGCTAGTTTTCTAGATGTTTGTGATAATATTTTCAATTTTTCAATACTTTGCTCGACACCTGTCAGGAGTGCACTGTAGTGATCCTCCATTTTGTTCCATGTATCCACTATGACTTCTTGAACTTTCTCCCCAATTTCATCTAGGTCCCCATCAGTAAGGACCAATGGCATTGTGCCCTTGGATTTATCTGATTTTTGCTTCTTTTTTCTCCTTAGTGATGTTCCGCTCTGCATCTTCCTCTTTCATTTTTCTATCTTTTTTTACTCCCTAGTTTTCTATTTGTCATGCTCCATCTCCTGTTCTAGCTCCTATCCATCCTTATATTTATCTTTTGCACTTGGTTTCCAATCTTTTGAAGTTTCCTTCTCTTTTTCACTATCTCCTACATCTTTCTCCATCGTAGTCATTCATTTTGTGGGCCACTACTATATTAATGTCATAAGATCATCTTTGGTGACTAAGTATGGGAGAGGATGCCATGTCTTCATTGTATCCTTTCGAGCATCCATATAGATCCTATGAAAGTCTGCTTTGAACTTTGCAACAGACTTATATTTTTGTTACAAGCTTGGTGGCAACATAGGGTATTGATTTGCCACCATGTGTAAATCCATGTGATACAAGACAAATAATATTTTTTTCTCCTATGCTCACGATGTCTCATTGGTATTCCAGAGTGAGGCATACCGTGTGGCTTGACACACATCTACTTCTACTGGAGGAAACTGAGAATCCTCCAACTCCTTCCATGCAAATAATGATATGATCAAAATCAGCCATGTGTAACGAAAGGTATTACCTTCCTCCTGAGCTTCTTAACAATATTTAAGAAATTCTATACATAAATATATGGCCTAGTTATATTGGACTCTGTTGTTGTGTTGCGCAGCTAAGAAAACAACTACTGCAGGGAATTCATTGGCTCGACATTTTTGCATAATATTCCTAGCTGAGATATGTGCAATGAAGTGTACGTCTTCGTCACTGATCAAATTTATGGCATAGCCTCCCATTTTCTTAACCAAGTTGAACTTGTTTGTCATGCTCTGCACTATTGCTCGGTAATGATATTTACCTATAAACTCCTCAGTAGGGTCCCTTCCTTAGTATGGAAACCTAGTAATCCACCATATTAGCATCTCGTCAATGGGGATGCTCTTTCCTAGCCAAGGTTTACGTCTACCGAAGTACTGAACATTTAGCATGTTCAGTAAGCCTGATCGCTCCAACCCTTTCACCCACTCATGTGGTTCCAATCTTGTCGCTCTGCTCTCTAGGTAATGGACCTGCTTCAGGTAACTACTTGGTATGAACTACAGGTATTTTCTATGGTCATTGAAGTCGTTATTCTCAAACTTCAACTGTGGGATTGTCCTGAGAAATTCTCCTTCAAATGATATTTTCTCTAGTAGCAATTCTATATATGTGCCATACTTCGCATCGTTGTAGTCTTTGATTGGTTTGGCATTAGGTTTCCTGGGTGGTAAATATGGTGGCAGTAGGGATGGAATTGTTGTGCTCTCTATCTCGATTTGTTATTATTATTCATCTTATTCGTGTCTCTTACAAGTTGGGCTTTTGTCTATGGTTGAATAGGCTTCCTGGGGTTCTTATCTTTCTTCTTCTTTCTTCTCTTCTCTAGAGTTGGTTTCTTCCTTGGAAATATTCACTACATGAGGGGTGATGTTGTGGGTGTACCATTTGATGTTGCAGCTTGCATAATTCCCTATATACCTCTCTCTTTAAATATGTGGATGAGCTCTTCAATGTTCATGCAGTAGCGCGACTTCTGTAATTTCTCAATACTTAGAGTGTTTTGAGTTCTAAAATAGAAAAGTGCCACATTCTTGGCCAAACGTGGCCTATTATAGTGCTTCTAATCTTCAAACCCCATCACTATCTTAGATCTAGCTCAAATTTTATATATTAATTGCATATCTATCCATAGATCGTTGCCAACCTGTCTCCATAAATGCAATTTTCCACTCCTTCAATGGTCAATTTCCTTTTTAATGGTCATATTTCTAGTGAACTTTGACACACCTTTCATTGTAACAAACAATCCTTCATGTGTCGTGGTCTTACAAACTTCGCGATACTCCTAACTATCACGAAGTAACCTTCCTATGTCAAAGCTCTTTTCTGTAGCATAGTTTATAGTCTAGTGCCCACTTTAAACTGCAAGTCTAAGACTTTCCTCCTTCCTTTTTAGAGCGAACCTACCATGGTAGGGTTGTCTCTATACAGTTTCAACCTACTGCCATTCACCCTCCCTAGTATCAATTGTCCATTTAACTTTGCCAACTGAACTGTGGCTCCATCCGTGATATGCTTGATGACATAGGAGCCCAACCAATGCATCTTAAACTTTCCTAGGAAATTTGCAAATTTATTGTCATACAAAAGGAAAAGAGCTCCTTCCTGGAATGTTTTCTTCTTGAAATTTTGGTCGTACCAATATTTTTCTCTTGCTTTCTGCACTTGTTGATGAAATCCTGCTACAAATTTGTTTTCCTCTAATGCAAGTAGCTGTGCCATTCTTTCCTCCATTATGTCAGGATCCGTCATGTTTGTAAAGGCTACAATACTTAAGCTCGCCACAATATACTCCATGGGAATCATAACTTCTTGCCCATAAACCAACTTGAAAGGTGTCTGGCCTATCAACTTCTTGCATGTAGTTTTATAATCCCATAACACCGCTAGAATTCTCAAATCCTAGTAATCTCGGTTCACATTGCACATTTTACTTAGTGCATTTTCCAAAATCTTGATAAAAGCTTTGACTGTGCCATTTGCCTAACAGCGATATGGGATGCTCTTCTGATGATACACTGGAATTATTCAGTCAGCACTTTAATGGTCTTCTTCAGGAAATGTGATCCTTGATCATGCATTGAGACCTTTGAGCACCCAAATCTGGACAAAATATACTCAAAAATGAACTTCGCAGCAGTTTCTGTGCTGAAATCCCTTACTTCTTGTGTCTCAACCCACCTTGTCAAGTAATCAGTTGTTGTGATTATATACCTTGCACCAGGCCTCTTCCCAGGTGGGTTGATGGGTCCAATGAAATCAATGGTCCATTTTTTGAAGGCCTGCAATGTCACATGTGGCACCAATGGCATTTCATCCCCCCTTGATGGCTTCCTAGTTATCTAACATAAATCACATGCTTAACAATACTCCTTTTCATCCTTGTGTAGTGTGGGCCACCCTAATCCTACTCTTAAGACCTTCTGTGCAGTAGCCTTCCCTTCATAATGTCCACCAGCTATGCCTCCATGAGCTTCTGCCAAAATAGTATGTCTTTCATGTTCAGGGAAATATCTGTGCAGTATTTCATCTCATCCCATCTTATACAAATGTCCTTCTATCAACAAAAAATCAGCTACTTTTACCACAAACTCCTTCTTCTACATAGTTTATTCCGCAGGGGCCATTCCTGTACCCAAAAACTAAATAATGTCTCCAAATTGATCATCTTCATCCTGATTGCAAACAACTACACATTGGGCAGATTATCTTCAATGTTCATTGGTTCTTCCCCTATTTCAAACCTTGATAGATGATCAGGCCCAACATTCAACCTTCCTGTTTTAACAACTTTAAAATCATACTCCTAAAATAACAACAACCATGTACAAATTTTACCTCCTAGGACATGCTTATTCACCAAATATTTTAATGTAGAAAGATTAGTGAACAACTTAAAATGTGATACCAACAAATAATGTTTGAACTTTTGCAATGCATATACCATACCCAAGCCTTCTCTTTCCGTGGTAGTGTAGCTCTTCAGTGCTTTAGACAAATTCCGGCTTGCAAAATCTATAGGGTGATCGATTTCTCCTACACTAGTTTGTGCCAATACTATTCCCAAGGCTATGCAAGATGAATCTACATGAACATGGAAATCCTTATTCCAGTCTGGGAAAACCAAGATAAGTGCAATTGCCATCTTTTCATTCAATATATTGAGACTTTTCCTCGCATTCTTCGCTCCATTGAAAAGTCACATCTTTCTTCAATAGTTTCTCCATTGGCACAATTATCTGCGAATACCCCTTAATGAATTTTCTATAATATCTAGTGTGTCCCAATGTAGTGCACAATTGTATCACTATTTTTGGTAGAGGTAAGTTCACAATGACAACTATATTCATGGGATCCACCATAAAACCTTGCTTGGACACAACATGCCCCAATAGGTTTCCAAAAGGAACACAAAATATACATTTCTTTAATTTGAATGAGAACTAGTATTTCCTAGATATATCCAACATAAGCCTTAAGCTTGCAACATGCTTTTTCAATAGTCCAAAGAATGTGCAATCATCAAAGTATACATCCGGGAATTTGAGTATGACCTCCTTGAATGGTGCGACCTCAACTCTTGAAAATATATCAGGGGAATTATTCAACCTAAAAGTCATCACTATGTATTGGTATGAACACCATTGTATAGCGAAGGTGCTCTATGTTGATCCTCAGGTGCAATTCTTATCTGATGATATCTAGAAAATCCATCTGTGAATGAGTAGGCCTCTTGTTCTCCTACATTATCCAACACCTCATCTATAAAGGGTGTAGGGAAGTGGTCATGCACACATGCATCATTTAATTTCCTTAGATCCAAATAATTCATGATTTCTCCTTTAGTCTTCTTTTTCTATAACACCATAGGTCCTTACCCACTCTATTTCCTCCATAGGTTCAATGATCCATGTTGTTATTGCTTTATCTAACTCCTCTTTCACCTTTTCCTTGTATTTTGGGTTTAACCTATAGGGTCTTTGCTTGACATGTTTCACATCAGGTTTAAGGGGAATCCTCATGACTCCCATATCCCCTAATATGCCCTTCATTTCTGAAAACTTTGTAGGGAATAGATCATGGTATTCATGTAGAAGCTCTATAACTTTACTTACTATATCCTCATCCCAATAGTCTCTAATCATTGTAAAGTTTGATTCCTCTTCTGATCCTATATTCACCTTCTTATTCTTTACTAGATTCACTATATCTTATACTTCTATCTCAGGTCCAGGGACTTTGCAGTGTCCTTACAATTCTATTATGTCGATATTGCATGGATATTCATCTTCTTCTACAATAATGTTATAGCATTCTAGTGCATGTTCTAGCTACACAGTCCAATCTGGTTGCTACCATGTTAGCGAGGTCACATTCCCAAAGATATTTTGTATGATTTTTTGAACATTTGTTTCTATACATGGGAAAACATCTTCAAAACTTAATGTCAATATAAAGCCTTCCACCACATCTGCCCAATTTACAGTAACATGGCACAGTTTTGGTTCTAGGTACCAACTCATAGGAATTGTCTCTAATGTGTGGATAAACTTGTGTACCCATTCCTTCCATGGAATCTCCTCCCATACTATAGTGCATCAGTGAATATGCTCCCTAAGGTCATCTTTACCATCATATTTCACCTCTATTTTTGTATCTACTGGCCCAAACCTGATCCACATAATCTTCGGCACTCCTGCCAATCTGCTATATTTCTTTTGCATGCACCCCACCATCTAGCAGGGGTAGATCTCAGGACCACATCCAAAGCTAACCACCTTTTCTATTATGGTATTCTTCTTTCATATTCATCAAGGAAATTTCTTACATTACCCAAACCATCATAGTAAGGAAATTTACATACCTCACAAGTTATACAATGATGTGATTTAGTGATCCTTGCACATCACCTTGTAGACACTTCATGTAGCCTATTCTACCAATTTTCAAATTATTCTTCTAAATCTAAGGTACAAGAATAGTCTTGCTCCCAACTTAATTTTCCATCTTCAATGGGGTTAATCCACTTCTCTTATTTGGCTATTATTTGATAAATGTTGTCTATATCTTATGCGCAAAACTTATCTCTGACAAGGTATGTATATCTCACCCCTTCTGATTGGTCCAATGGAACAATTACTCTCATGTTGTCCTTTTAAAATACCATTTGCATCTTTTTTAAGTTGATTATATCCATATTATCAAATGCCCAATCCGGTCCAAGCAATGTTGGAGAAGAGTTTTTGTCATCCAAAATTTCTATTACTTCAAAGTCTGCAATAGTGTGTATCCTTCAATGCCTACTATAAAACCTGATAACCTCCCCATAGGGAAGATTTTCTACTGCTTGGCCATTCTTAACTGAATTGGTGACCATTGTAACTTCGACTTACCCATCAATTCACAATTCTGCATTGGTAAAACATTGGCATCATATCCTAGATCCATATTAACCTCATCCATGTCGTATTCTCTAATCTGCACAATGAGCCTCATTTCTTTTCTAGTCCTCATCTTATGTCAATGTCAATTTTTAACTGTGCACATTTCACTTCACGGCACTTCTTTATAAGAATAGGAATCTATCAATTCCTATAGCCCTTCTACAACTTTTTGGTTTCTTATCATCTTTATGCAAGTTTTTACGAAAGACTTTAAAATGCCTGGATCCACATCTTGTGTCACAGCTGACATTGTGTCGCAATTATTCTTTTGCATTGGTTTTAGTTGAACATCAATGACAGGATATTTCTCCATAGTATTTCTTATTGTTGTGGCTCCATCTTCCCTCTTTCCATCTGCTTTATCATTTCCATTTGCAACTCCACTCCTTGTTATAATATTAATGTGATTTTCATTGGTCCTTGGTTCCACATTCGTCATCTAAATGTTCTATGTCAGTTGTTGATTTTTATTTTCTTGTATTTTTTCCGTAAGTATCAGACACTCTTCAATTACATGCTCAACCGATCTGCAATACTTACATGTCATAGTAGATTCTGAAAATATCTTGCAAAGTGACATGCATGGCCGCATTTGTAGAAGATAATCTATCCATGACCTTGACCAGCTCCACCACCTCGACCTCTTCCTTCATAGATGCCTCGACCACCATGCTTTCCACTTCCTTCTTTCCATGTTATTCATCTTGAATTCTATATGTGTTAACATTGTGGTCCATCATTAATTCATAAGATCAACAACTATTCTACTCATGTCCCACTGATTTACATAACTTGCAATGCAAATTTTTTGGAGTCTACACATGTTTTTGTAGAAAATAACAACCTTCTGAGTGATGTTCACCTCTAGTTTTTCATATCTCGCACCCTTAGCTAGATCTGACATTGAAAGGATTTTGTGCTCCACTAGCCATATAATTTCTAAAAATAGGGCATTGTTCTTTGGGGTGACCTTTTGATTTGTAGTTTGTACACCACACCTCTTCTCTAACTTCCTTACTTTTCTTCATGTATTGTAACTGCATAATCAAATTTTATAGCTGACTCTAAATCCATTGCATACCTGCATTGGTATCTCCAATAGGTGAAGCTTGTAATTTCATCGTTAGTTCTAAAGCATTTGCTTGAGTTTTTATCTTTTATTATGTTAAAGGAAATCTAATGTGTGGTAGCAACACAACTATGAACCATTCCGTATGTTGTTGCGGAGCTATGTTGAAGCTCACCTGATCCAATAATACCTTAAATCTCTAATCGAATTCCCAAATAAACCCAGACATCCTTTAGTTGATCTCCTTTAACTTTGTGATACACTACGATTCATTTTTCAGCTTCTTAAATTCTTTTACTAGCTTTGTTTTAATATTTGTGAATGATCTAATCTAATTACTCGAATACTTCGTGTACCATGTCAAATATTGATCTCATAATGTCATGACAAGTTGTGCATTCTTTATATTTTCATCATGGACCTTCTTTTCTATCCATACTACTTCGCATAAAAACCAGAATTGTTCCAGGTCCTTTGATCTAGTTCCTTTAAATACAGGTAACTTAATATCATTGTCCATATTCCTTGTGAGAGGGAGAGGGGGACTTGCAAGGGGAGCGGGAGGGGAGGGTTATTTTTAAGGGGAGTGGGATGGGATGTGGGGGGGTAGTGGGAGTAGGGCGACACGGAAAACCAAAACTACCCTTTCTATTTCTAGATTCTGGCTTCAGTGAAATTTCAGGCTGAAAGGGTGAATATTGAGGAGTTACTTTAGCGTTTTCATGGAGCTTTTCTTCACTTTAATATTCACTCAATAGATGGATATAGAAAATTTCTATGAAATTCTTGGCATCATGGCCTTAAGATATCTTTTTAATGTCTGTTCTATATGTTTTCCCACTTCGCACTGTTTCGGTTTCTTCTTCGGATCTTCTTCCAAACATAAGTAATATAATAATATTATTACATTCATAGAACTCCCTTTTCACATAAAAGCATCTTAATCCGTAGCTTTAATGATCTCAAGTACTTACCTCACGGTCCTTTGAAAAAATTTCACTTTTATTTCTTGTAGGACACAGTCAAGTCTACCGTGAAGTTAATAATAAATCCTCCCAAGTTGTTATCAATCCAGAAATCAACAACTCTTGAAATTCTATTATCAGTATTATTTAGTAGTTGTATCAATTCAGGAGTCCACTCCTTAGCAGTCTTTTCTCTTAGTCAACCTCGAAATCCACTCATACAACTCAGTATGAATGAGCTGAATACAATTTTGTATTGGTCTTCCAAAATATACTTTTGTAACCACCTTTTAGATTACAATCGAGGATTTATATTCTCCTAACTTGGAAATTATTGTTCCTTTTGTTCTACCCACTCTTGGATTTCCTTCTTCAACGAATGACACATAAACATATCCCTCAAACAGATATCAAACTCGATAATGAAGCTATTTTTTGTCTTAGGTTGGGCTAACCTAGGTTCGGATTTTACTACGCACCAACAAAACCCTCAACCACTTGACCTCTCGGCAACAACCTGCAAGAAGATCACAGTCCCACCCAAGTGATTATGGGAGGATGCAGAACCAGGATTCTATAGCCTTGAGGGATGATGCAATGTGGTATTTTTATGTTCTTTTATCGTTAACATGCATATATTACTTTAGAGGGTTGGATTATCTACTTAATGATGCCATTAACGACCATAAACAATATTTTGCAAAAGTAAAATATAACCAAAATAATGAAAAAAAAGAAAAGTATACACAATAATCATACACAAGTTATGTCCATCAAAATCATACTTCTTATATTAATTCATTGAAACAATGTACAATTCCTCTTGCGCACCCATCTGCAGACTTTAGGTCTCTGCACATTCAACTACAGAGCCTCTCCTTCAAGAACCAAACACAGATTACAAAGATAATTTCTTATGCTCCTATCATAACATTGTTATATCTACTTAGACTTACACCTTTTGTCCTATATATACTAATTACATCAATGGGTATATAAAAAATACCATGATCCTCCTAAAAAAAATCAACTATTTCCCAAACCCATTACAAAAAGAAGGGACTTCGACCCACCCCAAAGCCCCCTAAAACACTACATTGTACATAGCTCTATGGTACCACACACTCCGCTCACTAAAATTTTGAGTTTTGACCAAAGCTTCGCCCAAGTTGGGTTGCGCCCAACATTCCTTTTTTACAGGAGAATCGTTTTTAATTTTTTTAATTATGGAAGGTTTATTTGTATAACTTTTATTTCTATTCATGACAGGGAGAGCTTCTTCCCCTTATTCTTTAGATGTGTGAAGAATGTAATCTAGAGACCATTAGTTTCATATACTTATGCTTCTTTAGTTTCTTCGTCAGTTGATTGAGCTTTTGATTTCCCTTCTTCTCCATCCTATTCACCAACAACTGGTATTTGTGCAGGAGACTAAGAAGGAGGTGAATATTTTTGTATGCTTTTGAGGGACCTAAAATATTTTTTAGAAGAGGAACTTTTAGCGATTTGCTTCTTCAAATAAACCAATTCATTAGACATTTTTTTTGTGAACCTTTTGCAATCCTTCCATATGGAAGGGATCTATAGTGCTTTTATTCTTTGGTTCATCCTTGAATGTGACTTTCTTCACAGGTTTCTTCTCTTCAGTAGGGTTTTCTTTTCGAGTGCAAGCATTCTCTTTTCAACTACTAAGTCTTCCTTCATGTTATCCATGACTATTTTCTTTTGTGCTTTATCTATGAACATGGATATTGAAGAAGGAAGAGAAATAATGTACCAGTCAACACATACCTCCTCACTTGGCATAGTGGTACCTAGGATATTATTTAATTTTTTTTTTAAATCTAGAATTAAAATATCTGATCTTTTCATTAGGTTGATTTTAATATTAGACGACTCATTTATCAATGAAACAGTAGTTTTGTCATCTCCAAAATTTTGAAGGAATAGTTCTTCAAAATCATCCCAATTATTAATTACATTTTAAGAAAATATATGTACCATGATCTTGCTACACCCTCAAAAAAATAAGGAAAAAATATAATACAAAATCTTCTTTAGAAACACTGCTAAGATTGATAGCTAATATGAAATTGTTAATGTGATGTTCTGTTGAACAGTCATCATCTATATTGTACTTGGGTAGCTATATCTCTGGATGCTTAGGAAGAGGATGTAAAGGGAGGGTAATATTTATAGCTTCTGGAGTTTGCCAAGGTCATTTTTCCATTCTAGTAATAAAAATGGAACCAGAGGTAGTATTACTAGAAGTAGTAGAAGAGGTAGTGGCAGTAGATGATGATGCTCCTGTAAAACTACTGGAAATGATCCAAAATGGATTCTGGATAGACTCCTAAGTCTAAGTGTTGCTCACAGAGGAAAATGAAAGTACAAGGAATTTCTTGGACATAGCCCCATTACAGAGATCTTTTCATTCTAAATCTACTGCAACTTGAATGGGAAAAAATGGACTTAGGATGCAGAAGTTATCACCAAAAGAAGATGCCCTATGTTCTTTAAAAAAAGAGAAAAAATCCTCTAAAATGGGCAAAAACCCTTATAAAGGGAAATCGCATCGAAGGAGGGCCAAAGGTGGACTTAAGAAGAGAGCGAAGCCACCCTCGATTGTCGATCCCTGACATATTGGGTTGGAGGCAGGAATATGCATATAACATAAGGAAAGGACCGGGCCAATGCGATATTGCGATCGCTAATATCGGCGGATCATAATTGGCAATGACATGAGGCTTAAGGTGGGACCCTAGGTCTCTACAATATGCGATTGCAATTAATCACATCACATTATCGCATTGGAGCTATTCAAATTAGCGGGGCCAATACCATATACGATGTGATATAGCCGGACCCAATAAAAGTATGAACGATATTTGATATATTTTGAGATCTGGAAACTAGGGTTTTACTTTGTATTTTCTTTTTTCGTTGAATAAATGAAATACAAAACAAAAGCATCGATGCGATGAAACTGTACCCTATAGGGTTTATGAATGCATATGTATAACATTTCAAGTCCACCATAAAGCCCTTTTTCGATATTTTCAGTGTTTAATTTATTTTTTTTATACAAAGGAATCAAGTGGGATTTTGGGCAGCCTGTAGGTGGTAAGTAGTTTTGGCTGGGCTCTGCTCGAGCCCATACACTGGCTTCCATGTGGCCAGGTCCTGGAGAGAGAAAACCACCCTTTTCGGGCAGTTAACCCCCACATGAATGAACCATCTGAAATGGGTCTCAGCCGTTGGATCTAGATCTCTCAAATCAATGGTGGAGATGCGATAGGCAATTAAAAGGCGGGCTTGATATGGTTATAAAGAAGATTTAAGGGATTTTCAAGTCCGATAAATGGCATTTATGTGGATTTTTAGTGTTTTCAGTGTGTTTCGCTGTGTAAATAGAGAAATGATATCTTTGGGATTTCAACGCGCCAGTGGCCTTTTCTGTTGTGAAACAGGTGGCCACCATATCTTGGAAATTAGAAATGATTGTTAAATGCTCCAAAAGGAAGACTAAGGGACAACGACCAGGAGCCAGAGAGCCCAAGAGCTGAAGTGAATAGACAAGCTGATAGGCTTAAAATCCGTTCCATGACAGAGATAGAGGGGGTTGTTGATTCTGAGAGCACGATTGAGAGTCATAAGCAGGCGGCGTAGAGAGCTATAAGGGTGAGAAAACCTGAGAGTGTGATTGACAGGCAACAAAGTTGTAACAAGGTCATTGGAAGGTTGTCAAGGATTGCCTGGAGGTCAAGCGAATAATAGAGGCATGCAGAGGCCGAGAGATAGAGCCGAGAAGCCGGAGCCAAAGAGCTGAGAGCTTAAGAGTCAGAGCGAGAGCCTAGATCCAGAAAGCCAAGAGCTTCAGAGCCAAGGGATAAAATGGTGTCTAAACCCATTGTTCTATGTAAAATCAATGGAGTTGAGCTAGGGATCTTGTAAAAGGATTTTACCGTAATCCCAGAGAGCCTAATCGAGTTGACTAGAGCTCAAGGAGACATAGCCCAAGATTTTGGGTGGACTCCGAATTAATATTGTTGTTCTGTGTGTGTTTTATTGGTGCACTGTATCTGCTATTTATAATGCTGCTATTTGCTTTATATCAGTTTAAGAAAATCAATTAACAACAGCTGAATAGTTTAAAACAAGCATAAGCATGCACTATATTGTCAAGCATATTATCAATTCCACATTGGTTAATCAATAGGACTGGGGAATATTTAAAGCTTTGGAAGTGGGAGAGGTTCTTGTAAGTTAGACAAGAAGCCTAAGTGCCTCATTTTCAGATCAGGTGGTATCGAAGCTTAATTTTGATTAACCACACCTTCAAAGAAGG
This sequence comes from Pinus taeda, assembly GCA_000404065.3. Taxonomy (NCBI): domain Eukaryota; kingdom Viridiplantae; phylum Streptophyta; class Pinopsida; order Pinales; family Pinaceae; genus Pinus; species Pinus taeda. The sequence goes on along the minus strand of APFE030641643.1, from coordinate 115,284 downwards.
TTATATCAGAATGCTTGATTGACAGAGAAAATATTGCTTGTCAGAAAGGTGTTTAAACAGTCAGAGGTTGATTGTATGCTTGTTTGTAGTCTGATTATTGTTTGATTTTGCAGAGGTGAAGGGGAAGCTACTGATAGCTCAGTCCAGGAAGGACAAGAAGGAAGAAGGGATGAAGGCATTCTTCTATTCCAAAGGACATCAAAGCAATCCTTGAAGCACAAGAGGTTTGTTGAAAAAGGTTTCTTAGTAAAGCACTTTATTAATCTTCTTTGAAGTTCTTTTGTTCGTTGGTATAATGACAACTTATACAAGTGAATCCTAAAATTCCTTCTCCATCACAAGACTCTTTGATGGAGACATGAAGCGAGACTTGTTCATCATGATGGACAAGGTGAGAGAAATATATGAGGATGGAAGAAAGAGCAGCATACTTAGAGAGCAGTTGAATTCCATGAAGGAACAGAAGCAATTGCTTTCTAACAGACTGCAGGAAATGGAGAGGCAACTTCATATTGCAAATATGAACCTAAAGAGGATGCATGAGTTGGAGTCATAGCTCTTTATTACCAAAGAAGCCTTGGTCAAGTATCAGCTTGAAGAAGAGGTAAACCATTCAAGTTTGTCTTCAAATTCCTTTGAGAATGCTCATATTGGTTCTTTTGAAAAACATACTAGAGGCATAGGTTCCAAGGTAATGTCCAAGATGGGCTATGAAGGAAAGGGCTTGGGTAAGCATGCACAAGGTATTGTTGAGCAAGTAATAATTGAGGAAAGGCATAAGTATTTGGGTCTTGGCTATGGACAAGCTTATGGAGAAAGTTCCAAAGCTACCATGAAGACCATTAGAACAACTCCAAGAAGAAGTTGCATTGCAGGTCTTCAAGAGTGTGAAGATTGTGTTCAGGAGCAATGTAATAGATTGAAACATCACTTGTAGGATGCAGGTGTTTAGAAGCACACACTTGAACCAGAGAGTTGTGGAAACTATGAAAGCATTGAAGAGATTGAGGGTGTTCAAAAGGGAGCCACTTCTTCAGTTGCTTCACCTCCTCATCAAGGCAATAAAGGTGAAAGAGGAAGGTATAAATCTGGTTCTAAACATATTCCTTTTGATTTTTCAAAGCATGGTAAATTTCCACATAAACATAGGAGAAGAATTGCATGTTCCTTTTGTGGTTTGGATAACCATCATGTTTCTATATGTTGGAAGAGAATGGCCACATATAGGAAACTTCTAAAGGAAAAGAAGCAAAAAGCCAAAGGTCCATTGGACAAGGCAAATCATGCTGTCAAGAGGATGCACATGTGTTGCACTTATTTCCATAAGAAAGGGCATCTTAATGAAAGATGTTGGACTTTGAACACAGTAATACTTCCACAAAAGATGAGGAAAGTGCAAAGAGAAGATGGCAGAAATGGAAAGGAAGTTTCCATGAATGAAGTGTCTCAAGATGATTCACATATTGATACTGATGTGCAGACAAAGGAAAAACCTTGGAACTAGATTGGTAAGAAATGGCTAGAGTTCCTTTCCAATTAAGGTTGCATGTCTATTGATGCATCTATTCGCATTTATTTGTTGATGAGATGCAGGTTGAAGGACTTTACCAAGACGGTGAATGGAAAAAGGTTGAGTAGGAGACTCACTTTGTTGTTGCAACATTATATTTCATTTCATCTTCGAAAGTACAATTTACTTAAATGAAAGTTGAAGGATGAAATGCATGCATGAGCATGATGTGCATGGGCATATGGATGTTGATGTTTTCCTTGTTTTGAACATGTATGTCTAATTAACTTGTAGGGTGATTGCATTGACATGCATGTGATGCAATGTTGACTTAGGAGAAGTTGACTTGGTCTCTGAGAGGTAGATAATAATGAAGTGTTTCATCTTTTGAAATGAGTCCTAATGGTCTTTTTTTTACATGCTTGAATTGAAGGACCATTTTTTTTAAAGGCATGTTTTGTGGGATTGTTTTCTAGCCCATCATTTGTATGCAGATGTAAGACATGGAGGTGTCCACAAGATGTGAAATCTATTTCTTTTGTTGGAGTAGGAGTTTAGGTCATCCAGTTGTTGTCTGTATTTCTATTGTTGTTAACAGTTGTTGTTGACAGCTTGTGAAACACATACAAATGAAAGTTTTGTGGAGTAGACGAACTTCACATTTGTTTGAGCCACCTTTGGATCAATGGTCAAGGCAAAGAAGTTCAAACCACCCTTTATGACCATTTCAGCAGAAATTCTGCAAGAAGGTAAGGAGGAAGACAGTTCTTCCCAGGAGGACTAGCTCATCTAGGAACAGAAGTGGTCAAAGACTTTGGTTCAAAAGCACTATGCAAGGCAAGTTGTGGAGGCTGAAAGAAGAGGGTGTTGTTACTCTCAGGTACTATTCAAATCAGTATATCAATATTTTGGAGACCAAAAGTCCTTTTAGTGGGAAGGTGTAATCCAAAACGGATTTTAGATAGACTCCTAAGTCAAAGTGTTCCTCAAAAAGGAAAATGAAAGTCCAAGGAAGTTCTTGGACATAGCCCCATTGCAGAGATCTTTTCATTCTGAATCTACTACAACTTTAATGGGCAAAAATGGACATAGGATGCAGAAGTTATCACCAAAAGAAGATGCCCTATGTTCTTTAGAAAAAGAGGAAAAATCTAAAATGGGCAAAAACCCTTATAAAGGGAAATCACTTCGAAGGAGGGCCAAAGGCAGACTTAAGCAGATAGTGAAGCCACCCCCAACTACTGATCCCCAACATATCAGGTTAGAGGGAGGCATATGCATATAACATAAGCAAAGGACTGGGCCGATGTGATATTGCAATCGCCGATATTGGCGGATAGCAATCGGTAATGGCATGAGGCTTAAAGCGGGACCCCATGTCTCTGCAATATGCGATTGCGATTAATCGCATCTCATTATCACATTGGAGCTATTCAAAGGAGCGGGACCGATACCATATGCGATGCGATATAGCCAGACTCGGTTAAAGTATGAACGATATTTGATATATTTTGAGATCCGAAAAATAGGGTTTTCCTTTATATTTGCGTTTTTCGTTAAATAAACGAAATACAAAGGAAAAGCATTGGTGCGATAAAACCAGAGCTGATGAGGTTTATGAATGCACACATATAACATTTCAAGTCTGCCATAAAGCTCTTTTTCGATATTTTTAGTGTTTAATGTATTCTTTTTATACAAAGGAAACAAGTGAGATTTCAGGTGGCCTGTAGGCAGTAAGTGGTTTTGGCCGAGCTCTGCCTGAGCCCATACACTGGCCGCCACATGGCCAGGCCCTGGAGAGAGAAAACCACCCTTTTCGAGCGGTTAACCCTTGTACGAATGAGCCATCTTAAATGGAACTCAGCCGTTGGATCTAGATCTCTCAGATCAACAATGGAGATGCGATAAGAAATTAAAAGGCAGACCCAATACGGTTATAGAGCGGATTTAAGGGATTTTCAAGTCTGATAAAAGGCGTTTATGTGGATTTTTCAGCATTTCTAGTGTATTTCTCTATGTAAGAAGAGAAATGATATCTTTGGGATTTCAACGTGCCAATGGCCTTTTCCGTTGCAAAACAGGTGACCACCATACCTTGGGACATTAGCAATGATTGTTAAATGCTCAAGAAGGAAGATGAACGGACAGCGACCGGGAGCCAGAGAACCCGAGAGTCGAAACGAACAGACAAGTGCCAATAGGCTTAAAAGCTATTCCATGGTAGAGATAGAGGGGGTTGTTGAGTCTGAAAGCATGATTGAGAGACATAAGTAGGTATCACAGATAGATGAAGGGGCGAGAAAGCTTGAGAGTGCGATTGACAGGTAGCAAAGCTGCAACGAGGTCCTGGAAGGTTGTCGAGGATCACTTGGAGGTCAAGCAGATCACAAAGGTAGGTAGACACTAAGAGACAGAGCCAAGAAGCCAGAGCCAAAGAGCCGAGAGCCTAAGAGTCAGAGTGAGAGCCTAGAGCAAGAAAGCTGAGAGCTTCAAAGCCAGGGGATAAAATGGTGTCTAAACCCATTGTTCTATGTAAAATCAATGGAGTTGAGCCAGGGAACTTGTAAAAGGACTTTACCATAATCCTAGAGAGCCTAGTCGAATTGACTAGAGCTCAAGGAGATGTAGCCTAAGAGTTTTGGGTGAACTCCAAATTAATATTGTTGTTCTGCGTGTGTTTTAATGCTGCATTGTATCTGCTATTTTTAATTGCTGCTATTTGCTTTATATCAATTTAAGCAAATCAATTAACAACACCTTAATAGTTTAAAACAAGCATAAACATGCACTATATTGTCAAGCATATATTCTGTATTGGTTAATCAATAAGACTTGGGAATATTTAAAGCTTTGGAAGTGGGAGAGGTTCTTATAAGTTAGACAAGAAGCCTAAGTGCCCCATTTTCAGATCAGGAAATAATAGTAATTATTGTATGATTAGAGATAGAAATAGTAGATGAAGAAGAAAATGGATAATTTTGAGTTGATTTTGTGGTCAATGGAAGATTAGGGGTAGATGGGGGAGAAGTGGAAGGGATTCTCTCACTCACAAATGAACCCGTTGATGTATCATGTTTATTTCTATGATGAGTATCTAAACTAAATTTGAATTGTTTAACTCCTAATATTTCACCTTGGGATCTTGTTAATACTTATGAACCTTTAAGTGAAGAAGATAAACTTCCTTTTGAAGCTTATGTCTCTTCTATATGTTCATCAAAAATTGAAAATCCTTCAAGATTTTCTACGATGGTTTGGATCTTTGGAGAAATAGGAGGCACATGGCTAAATGGAGTGGCTACAAAATGTTCACTATAAGACTTGTGAATAATTCTAGGAGTTGTATGGGAAGGATTTGCAACTTCAAATCTAGGTTGAGGTGAATGAGATGGGGATTCGGAAGTTGGTGCAGAGGCTAAGGGTAGAGACTAGCTCTTATAATGACTAGCAGTTATTTTTCAAATATTTTTTTCTATTCATAGTTGGATGGCCCTTGTTGAGTCTCCAAAATGTCATCCACCTTTACCTTCATTTCCACCATTTTACCGTCATTCCATAACTCTATATCCCCATAACCTTACATTAACTAACCATTTTCATCATTACATGGGTTAATAATTATTATTTTCCAAATTGATTTTAAGTATTATAAGTGAATTTGTGATTAAATGTTAGGAAATTAACATATTTTCATATATATCTAAAAGCACTATGAGTTTTGTGATATTGTGGGCCTACTTGGAGATACTAGAAGGGTTCTACCTGGCCACCCAACTACAAATTCGAATTTAAAATTTCAACTTGTGAGGATTTGTGGAATAATTGCAAAAGATGTGGATCATTAACTATGCACATTCAAAGGGGAAGAATCATGGATAAGAGGATTTGAATGTTACATTTTTAGGAGATTGGTTGTAACCACAAGAGATAAATGTGGATTTAGGAGAGATTTAAGGATCTATATTTATTGTATAGTCATCCTCCATTTTTGTATAAATGGGAGTGTACGCTTCATACAATGGCTTGTTAGTTATCAGTTGTCAGTTGTTAACTAGTTAGTATTGTTGTTAGTGTTAGTTGTTAGTTGCTAGTTGGAGGTTCCAAGTTCTAGATGTGATTTGTAAAGTGAGAGAGAATTATTGTAATATATTGTAACTTCATCTTTATGAAATACAAATGGTATTTTTTATCTCCAAGATGTGATAGTTGATTCAGTGTGCTTGGTAAGGAATGGAGGGCCCCCATCAACCATAATTTGCACATCTTTGTACATATTGGTAACATATTATAGTTTTGTTATTTCATTTTTTTTCATGCAAGTGTGCTTTTACTTTTAGCAAGTGTGATTTCATTTCAGCAGGTGTGATTTACTTTCCAGCAAGTGTGATTTCAATTATGTGAGTGTGGTGTGATCTCAATTATGCAAGAGTGGTGTGTTTTCAATTATGGAAGTGTGGTGTGATTTGAATTCTGCAAGTGCAGTGTGATTTCAATTATCCAAGTGTGGTGTGATTTCATTTATACAAGTGTGGTGTGATTTCAATTCTGCAAGAGTAATTTCCTTTATGCAAGTGCGATTTCAATTTATTTATGTTTGGTTTGATTTGGTTTGGATTGGATTAGCTTAATTTATTATGTTTTTTAATTATTTTCAATTGCATTAGATTAATCTAATTTGAAAGATAACCACCTAGTAGATATAGTACAAGTATACCTCATCAGTTCTATGAACCTTGGGTTGAAAATTAATGACAGGGATTTAACTCACAATTAAATCACCCAACAACCCTCCTTATAGGACCACAAATGTTTATGGAAAAAAATTACTTCATCAACATTTGGGATACCACCTAGTTAGAGTCAAAAGTTAGACACTTTTCCATTAAAAATGGTGGTTTTGACTGGTTTATATGGGTCCAATTACCTTCAATACAAAGTCCTAAGTGGGATGCAAAAAGAATCAGTGAAAATGGATTGATTACTATAATAGAAAAGGAACATGAATTAACTAATATAATATAGGACTTATATCTATTTTACTTAGGTTTTATAAATGTATATGTGATACAAAGATAACGTTGTAAGAATGAAAATAAATATTTCCAAAATATAATGTCATTAATCACAATTAAAATATATTAATTGATTAAATAGTTAATAAAATTCATGTTTAACATAGTCACATATGAAAAAGAGCTAAATAATTCAATCCACTTTTACTAAACATATCTACACACATCAATAGTGTTTGTGTTTAAATTAATGAGAGAAAATCACAATCAACAGTATGGAAAAATCTAAATATTGATTCCTTTAAAAATAAACAGAAAATAGAGGAGATAGAAGTACCAATTCTTCTCTCAAATCGTTTAGATATATAATAAAAGTACTTGAGTACAATAGTGCAACATAAGATATTTTAGTAAAACTTAAGAACCCATTGTATGAGTTCGAAAACCTTACTTATAGTTTTCTTTTAAATGAAAGGGAGAATCTAAGTCCTCGATATTCTATCAACTAAACCATAAAAAACTAAGGATAAAAATAGTAAAATAGTTACATTTTTTAAATAAAAATATAATCATAAGAATTGAAGCTAATGTTGAGCCAGTAGCCCATTGAGATATCTCTAAAAGGGGTGCTAGGCCTTGAGGGGAATGAGGCTTCCTATTTAACTAGAAGTTTAGAATAGATGTTCGAAGAAGTGGTAGCAACTGAGTTGTCAAATCTAAGAGAGTCTTAAGGACTCACCAATGGGCATGAGGCTTAATAAATAGCTTCCAATTGAACCCAAGATCTACCTTAGATAACCGCTCAATCCTTTTACCAAACTCTATGCTATCATCTTCCAAATCCTTTGTAATGCTTCAAAATCTAAAAATGTATCGTTTTCATCATTTGAACGAAAATTTACCTCTAAAAGAGATCTGTTGATAGGCTGAGCAATAGAGCATGAAATCTCTCTAGTATCATTTACCAATTTTCTGGATAAATGAATCTTGTCTTTCCAATTACTTAAAACAATAGATTATTGCAATTCATCAATCTTAGGAATATTTTATTGTACCCTTTTTGTATCTGTCTTCCACTCAGGGATATCATTTAGACTTCATTTAGCCTCATCGTACTTACCTTCCATATCGAAAAAATCATCGACCAATGTAGAGCTTAACTTTCGTTGCACCTGAATCAACCTTAGTTTTTCACAAAATATTTGATGCTAGTTGGAAAGCTGCACATTGAGTTCGAGAGCCTCATGTTTGAACTCAATGACATTAAAAGGTTCAACTTTTTCTAGTTTCGAGCTTTAATACAATTGTTTTAACAGACCATCTTGTTGCTTGAGCTCTTCCAAGTGCCAACTCATTACTAGATTGATTTGTGCTTGTAGCTCTGACTGAGATTGGGCCACTTGTTATTCCAACTGTTTTATCTTGTCATCTTTCTCTTGTACAAATTGTTTCACATGGGTTTCTTTATCAATAATAGTGGATGCATAAGCCCCTGCATATCGAACCAATTCCTGAAATTCCTCATGTGGAGTTGTAGAAGATCATGCCCATAATAATTCCAAGGAAGTAGAGTTAGGAGTAGATGCTTCATTTTCTTCCTTTCTTTTCTTCATGCTTTTCTTTATTACAACCTTATGTTGAGAATTATAAAAGAATTAAATAGGAGGAATTTCCTCAACATTCAATTGGATCTCTATAGTATGATGAATAGGGATAATTTCCAAATTGAACTGAGTGTTGAGTGGAGTTTTAGCAAGGGGAACGGAGTCTACAAGAGAAGTATTTGCAAACTTAGGAGTGACACAGATTGTATGTTGAGGGACCACATTTGAAGCATCATCTCCAAGAGATTCATTCTCGTTTCCTCTTTATTTCTAAGTTGTCGGCTTTGCTAAATATTCCTTCCATTATTTGGTTATGTTAGTGAGCATAGGATTCAATGAATAATATTTCTCTATCGAAGAGAACTACATTAGTGTGGAAATATATGGTGTTGACTGCAATGTAGAAATAATGGTTTTTTCAACAAAGACATCTCCCTTCGGAAGCAGAAGAAAATACATGGGTAGTGGTGCTCTAATGGAATCTATGAAAACAAAAAAATGCTTAAAATTGTCTGGGAACAATTGCTTTACTTTATAACATACTAATTCATAAGTTAGGGCAGGCTAGTGAAAAAAATCATCATATCAATTTCTCTCATGAACATAATTTGTGATATTAGCCTCATCAGCTATATCTTTAGCCACATTAGATGGGTCGAAAGCTCTAAAATGAATGGTGGTAAGTTTCAACTTGTTTAGAGCTAAGATTTCCTTTTAAGGATGATTCTAATTGGAAATGGTGAACAGGCCAACTTGTAACTAAAATTTAGGCCAAAACCACTCGGAATTCCTTTTGAGGTCGAGGGTTATCCATGTTCCAATGATATAGTAAGAAATTTCTCTTACCATGAGTTTACCAGGACATAAAGAGGAATAGCATGAGGGCTTCCATTTCTTCCCCAAATTTTGATGTAGGTGAATAATTCCTCGATGAAACAAGCTCCAATTCTCAGTAAATCATTGAGAGTTGTGGCAAACATCCTTGGGATTTTGGAGCCAAAAATAGACAATTAAATAACATTCATAACTAGATGGAAAATGAAATAAATATGTTTGAAATAATTTTCCTCCCAAAGAATGATGTGATATATGTATGGGAAGGGGGTTGACAAGTCTCCACTCATATCCCATGCTTGGAAAATAAAGAGGAAACTAAATGGGATCCATAAAAAATCCTAACATGTAAAAAGGTGGCACACAATCAACAATATTTTTTGACAGAAAATAAATAATATGTTTTGTCATATTATCTAATAAAATTTGGTCCCAATCAAAGGCATAGAAATGCGAGGCATTTTCAATAAAAGGAACCCAATCTTTTATGAATTGAGAGTTATTTTGCTTGGCATAAAAGGACAGAGCAAGGAAGCAATGTAGAAAAAAGGGGGATACAGGGGAAATAACTGCATATTTTCTGGTGGATTATTCTTTGAAATTGGATTTACAAATATACCCTCTAAGCATTTGGAGTAACCTATCCTTGTCTCCCTCACATTATTCTTTAACAAATTACTCCACAAATTGTGCATTATACTCAACCTGGGGTTTTGGTAAATGATACATAACACGAATGCTTTTAACACTCAAGGATCCAATTGTGATGACTCTGTGAGTAATAAAATGCCACTCACTTATGTTGACTTCTTCCACTACTGAAGAAATAATATATGTGTGGTAATTACCTTGGGTGATCTACGAGGTTATGAAGGTGAGACCTTGAGGAATCACTAATTTTTGTTGTTGAAGACTTTAAACCACCTTGGTTAGTTGTTAAGACTATTGTTGCAACCTCATACTCCTTTGATAATTCATTTGTGAAAATAACATAAATGGTATTCCAGGATTTTAGACCAAATTCTAGGGTATCAACTGTATCATAGAAAATAAATGTGTGGAAATTTCTTGTTAACTTCTTCTCTGAACGGGGCAATTGATGCCGGAACAAAAGATTTATTTTTTCCTTTTTCCATATTATCCTACTGATCAGTGTTGTGATTGAAATTCAGCTGTGAAAAATAATGGAAAGGGTAAAAGGATTTACAATGAAAAGGGCACAAACAAGTGAAAAAAGAGTTAAATAAGTCTTTAAGAGCAATAACAAAATCAAGTTAAAGGTAGTCATTAACATTATTAACTAGAACAACATGAAAATTGAGACACAGGCGTGACACTAATTTTAATATTTTATAACAGCGGTGAGAAGTTGAGACAAATGGCATAATCCTATAGGGTTCATTTGATAGTTTCACATGTAACATGGATTCCTATGTTATCCTGTTAAATGGAACTTGGAAGGTAATGTTTGATGTGATTATGCTTCACTTTTGAAAATGAACTGGTTGACACTGAGTAGGCCTATGTGAAATTCATAACACCATGCACTAATGAGGGACATTTTATATACAAAGTGGGCCTCACCAGTCACCCCAATGCTTAAATCCCAGTTGAAACACTTATTGCAACAAAATAATTTGAGTGCACTAAAAAGGAAAATGGATAATGAATCATAAGAAGTTAATGGGATGCATACTCGATGAGTTATCTTTCTATGGCAATCCCGACAGTTTCAAATGGAACATAAAGGAAATGGTCTAGGGTATAATCAATGGGATGACTAGAGCTACAACATGGTAGATGCGACCAATGAGTGTGTGAGGTAAGAACCTTTGTGTGTGGCATGGACACTTCATCGCGCTAAGGGAAGCTTAGTGAAAATGAAAGAAAACATGAAATAAAGGGTAGGGATCTATCTTTCTAGCCACATGCTTAAATACTAAGAGAATTTACTTGAATATTATTTAAAGTCAAAATCATGAAACATATAAAACTAAGCTATAAGATATTAAAAAAAGTCATATTAGGGTGAAATAAACAAATTCTCAATGATTCTTAAATTTATTCAAAGATTTTTTTTATGTTTTTATAACAAAAATTACTAAAATAAAAATACTTTATTACAATGATTTTATTCATCAAAAATTTAAAAAGAGCAAGGGTCCCCATTATCATTATGATTAAGTTTAAAATTGGTGGGTTTATGTTTTCCACAACAATTATGTATTGTTATGTCTTCGATGGCCTCAATCAGTATTTTCTCACTACTCATTCCTATGCCTTCCTTATAATACTCCTCTATATAACTTCTCAATTTTTATCCACTCCTACTTCTCACACCAACCAACATCACTGGACCTCCCCGCCTTAATAACCCTAACACCCTCCTCTCACATCTACCCAGGTAACCAACCAGTTGGGTAACCATGTGACGAGAGGCTACTATGATGGGATTCAATCTACTAGGTGACCTTAAGGAAGTTGAATCGATGGAAACACACCATACAGACCTTCCACATTAGCAACAGGGCTCCCCGGGAACCATCCCAACCCCTTGGGTAACTAGCCTTGGGTCCCACTAAGATTTTTAACCATTACACTCCCAAACGCTCCCTTGATATGTGCATGCATGCATCCAGAAAGCTCTGGACACTCCCACAACATGGTAGGGCAGCGTCCAGGTACTTTTTTTCCCAGTGTTGTGCCTACTTCCTCAAGATTTGAGTCACTTTTTCAGGTGCATAACCCATGTCACTGCCCAAAACCAAATGACACCTTCAAAACATAAATATAAGACTGAAATGATGATACAAATGAAACTACTTGAGCAAGCCCTTGATTGGACCTTTCCTAGCCATGACATACATTTCGTTAAACATGTCACAAAAATATAATCTATAGGTGTAAGCAACAAATCTGAGCATAGGGGTCTTATATTACCTAAGAATCACTAAGAAACATCGATCTCTTATATCATTAGCTGCATTATCATCTATTAGGTAATATATACATTGTTAATTCATTTACAAGTCAAAATATGAGGAGAGATGTACGTGATCATTGTCATAATACATACTTATAGCGACCATAATAACAACACAAATATCAAGGATACATTAGCCATCAAATCCACATATAAACCAGTAAATTTATACATAAGATATTAGGAAAAAGCCTCTTATTAATGAATATAAAACCCAACACGGGATGGGATAACCACATTCCACCCAACCATAGAATTGCTCAGCCAATTCTCTCTTCAGCCATTCACCCCTGTGCCATATTCCAAGCATGAATGTGGGACTCAAACCAAAAGAACTAAACAGGGAATCTCAAGGCTAAATCACTTAACCCTCATCGATAGAAACCAAGTTTTACTATAATCCATCCTAGATCACTGGGCCAAACAATAAACATGTAATAATAGGTTTTACCATGATATACACCATATCAATAGGACAAACAAACATGGATACCACCGAATTTATCCACCTACACCATGAGGAATTTTCCTCTCTCCTAGTCTCTCAGGATTTACTGCAATCCATATCAGATCACTAGGCCCAAAACTGAGACCCGCTCTCTAGGATTTACCACATATCGCAGCCAAGGATTACTAGGTCTAATGGAGAGCACCCACCTCTAGGATTTACTATATATCCCACCATTCACCAGTCAAGGATTCTTAGGCCCACCGAGGCAACACGAAATCCATATTTACGTCAAACCACAGTCTAGTTCAAGGGTTACTAGGCCATGTGGTCTATTATTCATAGATCCACCTCACTTAGCTTCAAATCCATCCAGAAATCTAGCTCAACCAAAACATGAGAACCCCATCACACCATCGCTATCTGGAAATGGAAAGACTAGGCTAAAAACACTGTCACACCAAGAAAAACCCATGCCATAATAACAAAGAACCACATGAAATACCATGCATGCCAAATCTAGCAAGGAAAACACACATGCAAATTGATACCTACAAAGAATCCTATTGTAGATGCTTGATCTTGCTCTTCCTTGCTTGCTCCTTCCTTCCTCTTGCCTTCTTTTCCTTTCTTGATCCAATTCCAAAGTGCTCCAAGAAAATACTAAATTTCCAAGAGTGAGAGAGAGAGAATAATAAGACATCTCTAAAACTGAACTGACAAGACATACCAACTGATTCTCATAAGTCTTTTTATCAATTAGGCCTTTATTTTCTTCATTTTTCCATTATTTTTCTTCATTTTCCTCCTCAAATGAAACTTGTGACCTTTCACCTTCATTTTCTCCTAAATTCCATTACTTTTCATAAATAAATGTGCCAAAAATTCCATTTTTACTTTCCAAAGCCTTTTCCAATTTTCTTAGCCATTAATAAACCAATTAACACCCACACTAGGATGTCTTGCCCAAAATTTAGCTTGGAATAAGTGTCCCATCAACAGTGGCTATTATTTTTCCCTTTATTAACTTTTATTACATGGAATTTTCATCATGTCTATTACAGAATCCTCCCCCTCGGGGGACACTGTCCTTGGTGTTTAACCACACCTATACCTCATCAAAACCACTAAAAAGAAAACATACTACCCATGGCTATTTATAACATAGCTTGATGCATTATTTATAATGATCACCCTGCCGAAAAGAAAACCAAAATGACAACATAACAACATAGAAACTATAGTGAGATGACACCCATATTTCTTATTAGAGCTTTATCACATAGCTCATGGTGGTAATTACATCCATATAGATATATACATATACCAAACATCACCCAAAACATGTACCAGAACGTATACCAAACATCATACCAAAACTACTTTGCCTCAACCGGCTGACAATGAAGAATAAATACCCTGCATTTGATCCTCGATCTCCCATGTAGCTTCATAGGGTCCAAAGTGATTCCATTTCACTTTAACCTGCTTGATTGCTTGGTTCCAGATCATGATCACATTTCTCTACAATATTCTTTGAGGCTCCAGCAAGAATTATCCATCTGGCTCCACGTGAAATACAAAGAAGTTAATCACGTGATCAACATCTTTAACATACTTATTAAGGAATTACACATGGAAAACATCATGTACTTTCACTTTCAAAGGTAGTGCAAGTCGATAGGCTACTACCCCAATTGTTTCAATGATCTTGAAATATCCACAAAACCGGGGTGCAAGCTTGGCACATGATTCAATCCGCAAAGGGCTCTTCATTGATTTGATATGCAAGTACACTTGTTCCCAACCTAGAACTCCTTGAACAACCTATTCTCATCTGCATAGCTCTGTTGTCTATCCTGTTTTGATATCACATTCTTCTTGATTACATGCATATCTTGTTCCATTTCCACCAACATGTCCGGTCCAATCAACACCATATTAACCGGATCACTCCAATTGATGGGAGTATTACAAATTTTCCCATACAATGCCACAAACAGACTCATCCTAAAGGATTCATGATATCCATTGTTAACTCTACTAGTGGAAGATACTCTTCTCACTCTCACTACTGATGCATCACATACATCCTCAGCATGTCCTACAATATCATGTTGACCTTCTCTATTTGGCCATCTATCTACAAATGATAAGTTGTATTGAAGGCCAAATCTGTGCCCAAACCAATGAACAAATCCTTTCAAAACTTAGAAGTGATATTTACATCCCTGTATGACACAATCTTCTTTGGAACTCCATGCAATATGACCACATCTCTAATGAATATTTGTGCTACATCGCTAGCTGAGAATGTAGACTTCACTGCAATGAAGTCCACTACCTTTCGCAATTTTTCCACCACTACTTTGATGGAATCATGTTGTCTCACTGTCCTTGACAGCCATCTGGTAAATTTCATGGAAATAATCTCCCATTTGAACTGTGGAATAATAGACGGTTGTAGTAGTCTCCCTAGATGCTTACAATCTACCTTCACTTGCTGACAATCAAAACAGCTAGCCACAAAATCTACTACACCCTTCTTCATATTTGGCCAATAATAAAACGTCTTCACTAAGTTCAACACCTTTTGATAACCTTGGTGACCTGAATATGGTTTCACTTGAAACTCCTTCAAGATCACCTTCTTGAGCTCACTACTATCTAGCACATATATCTTGTCTCTAAACCTGATCAATCCATTCACTATAAGACAATAGTCCACATCCTCTGCACCTATGTCTGTACCTGTAATTGTATTAGTACCACAACTTGTGCATGTACCTATACTACTACTTGTACCTATACCTGTAATCTGCTGCAACCTACACACATTCTCCATATACCTAAAATCCTATTGACCTGCCTATAAGATCTTATCCTGTAAGTTCATCCAATAGGAGCTCATAGCTGCTATGTGATTTACCTAATTTTGCATGCTAAGAGCATCTGCCACCCTATTCTCTTTTCCTTTGATATATTTGATCTCAAAGTTGAACTCATTGATTGTGGCCAACCACTGAGCCTACCTTGCATTCATATTTGTTTGGTCAAATAGATATTGCAAACCACTTTGATCACTCATTAATACAAACCTCCCCCCAAGTAGATAGTACCTCCACATCTTTAATGCATTTATGATCGTTGCTAGCTCAATATCATGCATCGGATATTTCTTCTCGTTCTCGTTCAGTTTTTGTGACTCATAATGTGCCACCTATCCATCCTACATAAGGACTCCACCAAGTCCTCTCTTGCAAGAATTTGTACATACTACAAATTCTTTGTCCAGATATGCAATATTTAGCATTGGTTCATATGTCAACAACTCCTTAAGCTACTCAAAACCACCCTCACATTCCTCTATCCATTCAAACTTCTTACCTTTCCTCTACAACGAAGTAATAGGATAAGCAATTGGTGCGAAGTTGTTGATGAAGCTCCTGTAATATCCTACCAATCCCATGAAGGATCTCAACTCATCTACATTTCTAGGAGCTTCCCACTCCATGACAGCTCTTATCTTCTCTAGATCCACTATGATGCCCTACCTGGAGAAAACATGTCCCAAGTAGTGTGCCACAATCTAAAAGAAACTACATTTGTTGAGCTTAGCATACAACTGATTCTCTCTCAAAAACCTCAACACTATTGCCAAATTCTCGGCATGTTATTCCTCATTTTTAGAATATACCAATATGTCATCAATGAACACAATAACAAACTTTCCCATATATAGATGCAACACACTATTCATCAAGCACATAAAGCTAGTTGGAGCATTAGTCAAACCAAATTGAACAACAACAAACTCATAATGCCCATACCTGGTTCGAAAAGTTGTCTTGTAAATGTACTCCTCTTTAATGCGTACCTGGTGATATTTGGACCTCATATCAATATTTGAGAACATTGGTGCTCCCTTTAGTTGATCAAACAATTCATCGATCCTCGGTAATGGATAATTGTTCTTGACAGTCACTTTGTTCAATTTCCAAGAGTCAATGCATAATCTAAGATTACCATCCTTCTTATTTACAAACAATATCGGTGCGCCCCAAGGTGATACAGTTGGCCTAATGTTTCCCTTGTCAAGCATCTCTTTCAACTACAACTTTAACTCTACTAACTTTGGAGTACTCATCATGTAAGGTGCTTTTGATGTTCAAGCTGCCCATTACACCAACTCAATAGAAAATTCTACTTCCCTGTGAGGTGGCAACTCTCAAATCTCTGCGGGAAACACATCTTGAAGCTGCTATAGAATTCGGCACTTTCTCAAAATGTCTGCATCCTCAACATCCTTAAATTTGTCACTAGAAATATGAATTGAAAACAACAAACACCCTTTTCTAGGACTACACTTTTCCTGCATAGCTCTCACCATCCTAACTAATGTGGCTTTCTTCTTTCCCTGTAAGACTCTTGGTTTCCTATTATCATCCACACACTTAATGGATTTTTCATAAAAATCCACCTTGGTTCTATGAAGGTACAAACCATCCATGCCCAACAACATACTGTATGATCCCAATGGTAATACATTCAAATGTGTTACAGTAGACATACCATTCAAATAAAATTCACAAGCTCTTACCCAATGATGAACTCACTTCTTTATACCTCTAGCCAACTGCACTAACCAATATTCTACATGCACTTCTTTATTCAAACCACATTTATCAACCAAGTAAGAACTAACATAACTATAATTAGATCCAGGGTCAATCAAAATAGAAACAACTTGATCACAAAGGTTACCAGCCATCTCAATGATAGATGCTTAATGGTATGCCTATCCATTGTCCAATGTTGCGTAGATGCGAGGAATGCTCTGGAAAACATTCCAAACAATATGAGTTTGTTGTGCATTATAGATCTGAGGCTTACAACCCTGATTCTGTGGACAATATCTCCTAAGGTGTTCCTTACCGCATGTCGAACATTCCAACTATCCAGTACCATTACCTCTATGATGCTGCTATGATCCATGTCCTTGTCTAGCTGAATTGAACTTCATTTGTTGTGCCAAATTTTATTTCTCATCTGCATTCTAAGGCCTTTCTCTTTTTGTTTGCCATTTACCTTTACCTTTGTCTTTCCCTTTCCATTATTTCTGAGATTCATTCTTATGCTTTGAATGTTTGAAGCAATGATTCAATTTCCCAATAACTTCCTCAAATGACCAAGGCTCATGATATTCAATCTAATCTGTAAATCCTAATGGAAAAACATTGAAAATCACTTAATTTTAGCCTTCTCATATTTAAGATATGGCACATACCTCAATAGCTCCAAGAACTTGGTTGTATACTCTTCATCTGTCATTGATACCATCTTTAGCTCATAGAATTATTTGGCCTTATTGTCGTAGTACCTTTTTGGCAAGTACTTCTTCCTAAAATCCTCTTGAACTCTTGCCAACTCAAGTCCTCTATCCTGATGTCTCTGACCCAATTTACATCTTCCCACCTTATTGTTGGCATTATGATTCAGGTGTTGTCCTTGATGGAAACTCACTCAGAGGAATGATACAGGTGATGGCAACTCACTCAGAGGACAGATCATAGTGCAGCAGGTTGTTATCACTCAGGTTGTTCCCTGCTTCCTAAAAGGAATATGGCCGAGGTAACCATTGACCAATCTTTTAGCTACAGGTCCTAGCCTACCTGCAACCAGAGAGGGCTCTCTCTTTATAGTTTAACTTTGTTGATGAATGTTTTAGGCTAGTTATGGTGCACTGTTTGTTTGAATTTGGTGGGTTGGTGAATTCAGATAGAACTAAGATACAGATCACAGGACAGTTTGTTCCATTGGGAAATGGAGTTGAGGTATTTGTGCTTTTGAAAGTGGATTTATGAAGACAGAGTGTTGCTGCAGAGCAAGTTAGGCATATGTGAAACAATTTATCAGATTTGTTGATGAAATTATGGAATTAGTGAGTGAAAGGAAGTTAAGAATCTTTCACTATGCTAAGTGAAGAAACATGAAGGTATTGCTTAAGAGCAGTTAAGAATTCTTAAACAGTATTCACCATGACAAGATAAGTTCAGACATGAGGAATTAAGAATTCATATCTATGGCTAATCCAGAAGAAAACATATTTAGAAATAGAGATTGAGCATAGGGTGTTTGAAACAAATCCTAGGCTATTCTTTTTCTCTACTTACTAAGATTATGAAAACATAAGAGTTATGGAATACACAGGAAACACATACACAGTTAAGAGAAACTTATTGATTCAGCAAATGACACAGGAATTGTGCAACAAAACAGAGCTTTACATATCCATCTTCAGACAGCGTTGGAACCAGAAATCTCCATCAGCAATTTGTATTATCAAAAAGTCTTCAGAATACAACAAATCTCTTCAGAAAGAATTACACTACAACCCACCCTCAATGCGTTATCTGAGGGGATATATATACAAAAATAGGGTACAAAATATCTCAGTAGAGAGTTATTGTACAATAAATTGCACCACCAACTCTCTTACAAAAAGTAAATGATAACATAAATATAGCATTTAATGCTGAGATAGCTGATATTTTTCTGTCAGATAGATTTGACTTTATGCCTCTGGAAAGTAGGTTGTAGTTGTGCCTTTAACTTTGAGTTAATTGAGCCTGCTGTCTGGGTGCATTGCTGAGTCATTTGTACGGTTGCTTGCTGTACCTGTATGCTGATCTGCCTGCTGACCTGTCTGCTGACCTATAAACTTTGATTTTTCTCAAAAAAGGCAAAAAGCAAAGTGGAATTATCTAGGCAAAATCTCCAGCATTGCTTGCCACCAATCAGCTGGGGGTAGCTGATGCCTCCTCATTTTTACCACTGTTTCATCTGCCTCTGTATGTCTGTAAAAGTTTGGAGGGACTTCCAATAGATGATTTATTTCATGTTCAATAAAGAACAGATTTTCCATCTTGTCATAGAGAGATTGCCCAGAGGGAGGCCCTGCTTCTTCTGTGGAGCTGCTGGATGCAGTGATCTGGTTTTCAACATAATTGTTGATCCTTGTCATATACTGATTATATGACAGCAGCTGTCCTGTGCCAGTCACTAGGCTTGGTAGTCCTTTGTCCTGTAGTATAGCCATTTTTGCTCTAAATTCATCTATCTCTGCCTTCATCTCCTGACATTTCCTCTCCAATGTTTGGGTAAAATTCCTCAAGGTCAATACCTTTTTGGCTGTGAGGATTGTATCTATTATGCTGCTTATTTGTAGAGCATCCAGTTCCTCTCTAGTGCGGTTATTGAGGAAATGAATCATTTTGGTGGCCTGCTCGGGCATTATTCCCAGGGTTGTCCTCGCTCTCTTAATTTCCACATGAGCTACATCTATTAGCTCAACCTGTTCAAAAATTGCCTGAATGGACCTCCATTGGTCCTGTATAGATTGGCCAATTTTGGCCCAAATAATCTTCTTTGTTTCTGCTAGGGTTTTACCTAGAATCAACTCCTTTTCCAGATTTTTCACTTTGGCCTCCAAGGCTTTTATTTCTCTTTGTTTTTCTGCCACTGTCATCTTTGATTTGTCATAACTAGCCTCAAGCTTGGCCAATTTTTCCTTGGCAATATTTATTTCAGTGACTTGAGTTTCCAGCTCTTTAACAGCCTTCATCAACTCCTCCATGCCCATGCTGGATTTTGCTGCTGTTGTTGCTTCTACTATTGCTCTTGTTGCTGATGTAGCTGTTGTTGGTGCTGGAATAGTAGGAGGGGCTGCTGCTGCTTGTATTGGAGGGGTAGGTTCAAGATTTGTTGAAGTTTGAGGGGGCTGGGAGGCTGATTCCCTTTGCTTGTCCTGCAGAGCTTTCTCTAATTCTGCCTCCATTTGTAGTATCCTTTGGTTCATAACTAGAAGCA
>APFE030641643.1:37436-82210 GCA_000404065.3 Pinus taeda | reverse complement strand
CGTAATGCACTGAACACATCATTCGGGAAGATTGACTACAGTACGGGAAGTCCTTGGTGTTCATCTGATCGCCAAGGTGTATAAGCAGTTTTACGGATTGTTTGGCAAACCTTTTACCTAGTTTTCCAAAGTAGTCGCTTTTGATCCTTTTCAGACTCTGTAAAAGAAAAGGTGTAAGTGAGCAGCTTGTCACTTCGTGCTCATTATAAAATCGAAGGAGACTAGAGTCATCTTTTCGTCCTTTTTCTCGACTCTTTAAAATTGAAAAGGTCAAGTTAAGTGTCTTAAAATCTATTTGGCCACGATCACATAACCCGGTTAAATTTTGTTTGCGTTAGTCTGAGTAGGGACTAGTTTCGCTAGATTCCCTAGGATTTTTGTGAAGTCTCATCCTGGCAGAACTACCAATCTCGTCTTCCGAGAGTCCGGTTGTGAGTCAAATTCTCCCTATTGTTCCAAGTATACAACCGATCAGCTCTCGTGCTCCAGGTGACGAGGATTACCAATTTTATACGAACCCTATTTGGGAACCTTCTCAAAACGGTATCCCTTTTTGGGAATATACTTCTCCTCGGAAACCTTTTCCTTCTGACATGGAAAATCCATCACCTACTACTACTAACGAATCCGGCATGCCAGGGGACGAGATTCCTAGCACAATGGAGTCTACTCATGTTAGTAAGACTGCTACTACTGGGGGACTGCCTCTTGGTTATAGAGCATTGCGTGATTTTATATCATCTCCTTTTCTGACCTCTATTTGGTCACCACCCATCTTTTCCAATACAGAGCCTTCGACTCCACCACCTCGTAGTACAACTGTTACTTCGGTGACAACCCCTCCAATTATATCTGTGGCTTCTTTGACCCCTATTTTTAGCCGACCTTCGTCCTCTTTATTTGCAGGCTTTGATCCTACATCTAATGTCTCACTTGGGGGGCAGTATGATCAGTATCTACCACCCTTTGGTACTGGGACAGGTCAGCTGTCAGTTGGAGAGCTTTCGGTTCCGCTATCCATAGATTGGGGTTCTACCTCTTATCATGGTGGTCAAGTGTCTTATGCTCAACCTGAAAAACCACACCAGCAAAATCTACAAGGACAATCCTTCCAAGGAAATCCTTTTGCTTCTAGTGGTCCCTTTTTTACTCCTCATACACAACCTACTGGTAACCCAGGCCAACCTTCTATTCAACAAGCTCAACCTGGTCTCCAGCAAGGTTCTCATACTGGACAAACTGTTCAATCGTTTGTTAATCCGAATCAACCTAACGTCCAGTATACCTAAGTTTCCGGCCAAGCTGCCCAAACAATTGGTCAACCAACTGTCCAGTATACTCAGTCTTCTGGACAAACTGGTCATCCTCAAACGCAACCATCTGGTATGATAGGACAACCCTCTGCTGCACATCAGTAGGGAAGCCAACCTCAGTATCAGCAAGGAGGCCAACCTCAGTATCGGCAAGTAGGCCAAACTCAGTATCAGCAGGTAGGCCAACCTCAATACCAGCAAGGTTACCCTTTTGCTCAGATAGCCCAAGGTTATCCATCTATTGGCGCTGCTCAACCTGGCACCTGGACCCAAATCGGATCCCAAAATCCGTCTGGTTCTCAAATGCAGGCTGGAGGTCAATCTCAAACGTTTTATCAAACTCAGTCTGGGTCTCAAACTCAATTTGGGGTCCCACTGCACTACGGTTACCAGCAACCTCAAGGCCAACCTTTGTTTGCTCCTTACCAAAATTATCAACAACCACATGCTACTTCTGCAGCATCGTTTGGTAATCCATATGCTGGGGGGAAAAGTACAAATCCCTACGGCCAGCATACTATGGGGGCAAACCCATCAGGGCAAGGCCCTTGGGGGCCACCACCACCTGGTTGGAACCCAGGTGTCCCATCTTTCCAGCAGCCTCAGATGTCATTTAATCCTCAGTTACCATTTTTAGCGACTTTAGAATTACCAGATGTGTCCAAATTGACTAATGATCCTATCCTTCATAATCCTTATTTGCCTCCGGTTCCCACCAAAATTCCTAGTGATTGCCCGAAATTCGATGGTAAAGCTAATGAAGATCCACAAGCTCATGTCATGACTTATCATCTATGGTGCTCATCTAACTCATGGCTTGATGATTCGATTCAGCTTCGCCTCTTTCAAAGGACTCTCACTAGCTCCACCGCTAAATGGTATATTGAGCTAAATCGCGGATCCTTTCAGGATTTTAACTCGTTGGCTATGGCATTCCTTACTCATTTTCAGTTGCCCATTCGTTATGAAACGGGCACACACCTCCTTACGTCCTTATGACAATCAACCACTACGCACATCTCTGATCACATTCATGAATGGATAAGGCGTAGACGTATGATTAAATTTTGGATTCCCGACCAGCTTCTTACGGATTGGTTCACGACTTCGTTCATCCCTCCAATAGCTCGGGACATTGCTATGGGAGCGTGTGTTACTGAAGAGCAAGCTATCGTGCATGCTCAATACCTTGACTTAGTTTATTCTCAGTCAGGTACATTATATGATTATTTGCCTGATGCCCCTAGACCTGGAACATCCAAATCCCCGCCAATGCCTACAGTTGACGGCATTATTGGGTCTGTGAGTTCATCCTCCAACAAGAATTCCGCAAACCCTGGGAAGCAGAAATCAAATGCTCCAAATGAAAACACTTCCTAGGTTACACCTCCTTCTAAACCTACCTCTGAGGTTAATGCCATTCAGTCAACCAAGACAGACAAAACCTCGAAATCAAAAAAGAAAGAGAAAGGGAAAAACAAGTCGGAACAACCTAAGTAGGAACAACCTAAAATCTGAGGAGAGTGCCAAACGCAAACCCAAGTATCCTTGTCTTATCTGTGATGAGGATCACTATACCAAGGACTGCCCTCGGCAATCTGAAGTTAGTCGTTTGTTGAAAGGCGCTCCTGGGGTCCCTGTGGTGCTTAAAGAACCCTTTCCTTCACAGCAAACCCAAATGGTCGCTGACCCCTCTCAACCTCCCTCTTCCTTCGGTTCCCAAGTGTTTATGGCGGGAACGGTCCCTGTTAATATTAGTACTCGAACAAAAGATTATCCGTCTGTCAGCAAGGAGCCTGAGGTCCCCACCAGTGCTCCTTCGTTTAGTTCAAGCCCTCTCCACATCGAGAGACCTAATATTGAAACGCCTATTCGACCCCCTCCAAAAGGAGTACTCCGGAAATCTTCTTACAACCCAAATGCTCGTGCTGCTCGGCACTATAATATCATTGAGGATTTAGCCCAGACTCCATCGGCTATGTCCGCTTTAGAAGTTCTCCAGAGCTGCCCCTCTCAGAGGAAGTCCTTTCTATCCGCTATCGGCGGTATAGATCTGACAGACTCAGATTTGATTACGTTCGACTTAGACCTCCATACTTAGAGACTGCCTCCCCAAATTGCCTTTCCCATACATGTTGTTATTGATAAGAAAACTATCCATCGCACAGTCATTGATGAAGGTGCTTCAACTTGCATCATGTCTGTTGCCTATTGGAAAGCTATTGGTTCTCCAACGTTGAGTCAGTCTCCCACAACCTTGGAAGCTTTTGATGGAAGAGCATCCCGTCCTTATGGTATTCTCCCTTGTTTACCCATTTCTTTGGAAGGGAAAATGGTCGAGATGGAAGTTGAAGTCATTGATGCTACTCTAACCTACAACCTCCTTCTCGGACGCAGTTGGATTTATGCGATGCAAGCTTTTGCTTCATCTTACTTTCGTATCATTCGATTCCCTCATCAAGGGAAGATTATTATGGTCGACCAACTGAATTTTTTCGCTTCCTCTTCAGAAGGAACTATCCCTTTTGTGGAGCATACCTCTAAATCATTTGAGAGTTTAGGTCACAGACTTTTTAAAGATCCTGCCCTTATGGGTGTTTTTCTAGCCTCGCCTTCGAATGTCGCTTCCGTCAATATGATTTCTACTTGTCTTGATCCATGGATCATTCCTCCCATCGACCAAGTAGATTCATGGGGCGACCATATGCCGCTGAGTCCAGTCGAACTCAACTATGTTGAAACTATAGCTGCATCGGCTCCTCTTTCTGATGTTGCACTTTCGAGAAAAAATTTCCACACATTCACTCCATCCTTAGGGATTGCAGATCAAACTTCTTCGGATCCTTTAAAAGAAATATTTTCTTCCGACGAAGCTATTATAGAGACTATGTCTCTCGAGGAACCTCCTTGGCATGTTACCCATCATCGTTCCTCGTTACTCTCTGTCCCTCAGGATGTGCCACCTCCTATTCAATGGTTTGCTCCTTGTTTCCCATTCCGATTCCTTCAGTCACCTGTTCAGGTTTACAAAACCTCTTCTGAAGGTAATATGGCAAACATTACGCAAACCCAGCCTATTGACATCTCTATTAAACTAGGGATCGTCAAACACGTTCATATCGGAGTCACTTGTACTTCAGAGGAGATTCAACTTTATTCGAACCTTTTTCGCGAATTTCGTGACGTTTTTGCTTGGTCCTATGAAGAAATGCCCGGCATTGATCTTAGCATAGTGGTGCATGAAATCATCACGTACCCAGGTGCTAAGCCTGTTCGTCAACGTTTACGTCAAGTACACCCCCGAAAGGCTGCAGCAATCAAGGCCGAAGTAGAAAAACTTCTTAAAGCAGGTTTTATTTATCCTATCTCGCTCACAGATTGGGTTTCTAATATCGTACCTGTCACTAAAAAACAGGGCACTATTCGCGTTTGTGTTGATTATCGTGATATCAATCGGGCCTGTCCTAAAGATAATTTCCCCACACCATTCATTGATCAAATTATTGACGAGTGTGCGGGAAGCGAGATGTATTCCTTTATGGACGGTTTTTCTGCTTACAACCAGATCAATATTGCTCCCGCTGATCAACACAAGACTGCTTTCATCTGTCCGTGGGGTACCTTTGCTTATAAGAAGCTCCCTTTCAGTCTCAAAAATGCCGGCGCTACCTTCCAATGTGCAATGTCGTACGCTTTTCATGACATCCGACACATTGTACATCCTTACCTAGATGATCTTCCAGCTCATTTGGCTAAGCGTCAGGACCACCCTGCTCATCTTCACGAGATATTAGTTCGCTGTCGACACTACCGCATCAGGCTTAATACTCATAAGTGTGTCTTCTGCGTAGAATCGGGTCGACTTCTCGGATTCGTCGTCTCCCACGAGGGAATCCTCCTGGATCCCCTCAAAGTTGAACCTATAGTGAATCTCCCTCCCCCTGCTACCTTACAACAATTGCAAAGTTTGCAAGGAAAAGCGAATTTTTTACGTCGTTTTGTTCCGAACTACGCCGAAGTGGCTAAAGGTTTTACACGCCTACTTAAAAAGGATGTCCCTTTTCATTGGGATGCTGTGGCTCAAGAATATTTTGAGAGTCTCAAGGGTCTCCTTGTCTCGGCTCCATTGCTTCGCCCTCCCAACTATCATTGTGACTACATCCTCTATTTAGCTGCCGCCGACACCACTATCGGTATGGTTCTTGTTCAAACTGACGACGATGACACGGAGCATGTCATTTATTATCTCAGTAGAAACCTCCTTGATACGGAAACTCGATATGCACATGTCGAGAAGTTGGCATTAGCCGCTGTTTGCGATGTCCAATGTTTCCGCCATTATATTCTGTTGCATACTACTACAGTGATTTTAGATTGCAACCCCATGACGTATATCATGTCACACTAGTTGCTGGGGGGCAAATACTCTAAGTGGATTGTCATCCTCCAAGAGTTTGACTTGGAGTTCGCTACCGCCAAGTCCAAGAAATCGCTAGTTTTTGCTGAGTTAATTTGCTCTTTTCCATCTTCTTCTTCGCCATCTCACACCGAAGATCACATTCCGGATGAGACCTTGTTTCTCATCAGCACCCTCGACCCCTGGTATGGTGACATTCTTACGTATTTGCAAATGTCCTCCTTCCACCCGGGCACTTCCAAAGACGCTCGGCGAAGGATTCGTCATCAATCTCAACCATATCATATCATGGGGATACTTTATATCACCTCCGCGCCGACTCTGTTCTCCGCCGTTGTCTTACTCACGAGGAGGCTGAGAGAGTCTTGAATGACTGCCACTCAGGTGCTTATGGCGGTCACATGTCTGGCTATGCTACCGCTCAAAAAATTCTCCGTGCTGGCTATTTTTGGCCTTCCATCTTCAAGGATTGCATTCTTGCGGTCCGTTCCTGTCACGAGTGCCAAAATTTCCAACGGAAGATGCGGGCACCCGCTGCTCCTTTGCACCCTGTTGTTACCGTCGGCCCATTTGCCAAATGGGGCATTGATTATGTCACTTGTAACCCTCGCTTGGCCGGGGGGCATGGGTTCATCATCGTTGCCGTCGATTATTTTACTAAATGGGCCGAGGCGATGCCTACTCTGAATGAAGACAGTCACACAGCGGCGCAATTTTTGTTTAATCATGTTATTTCATGATTCGGCATCCCTCAAGCCATCGTCACTAATCACAGGAAACATTTCTGGAATCATATGATGACAGAACTGACAACCTAGTTAGGCTTAAAGCACGATAGTTCTACCCCGTACTACCCTCAGTCCAATGGCCAAGTTGAAGTGATCAAAAAGATTTTGGTTACAATGCTTCAGCGTACCATTGGCATACATAAGTCTAACTGGCACTTGATGTTGTTCCCTGCTTTGTGGGCTTACCAAACTTCCGTGAAGGATGCCACCGGTTTCACTCCATTTCAACTAGTCTATGGACTAGAGGCTACCCTTCCGATTGAGTGTGAAATCCCTTCATTAAAATTAGTCGTGGAGCTACTTCCTAACACTACCCCATTAGAAGAACATCTCCTTTATCTGGAGCGTTTAGATGAGACTTGTCGCCTAGCTAATTTAGCTATCGAAACGCAGAAGAAGCGAGTCAAATCTCACTTTGACCAGGCTGTTCATCCACCTTCTTTCAATGAGGGAGACTTAGTTCTCCTATATGATCAGGCAAACGAGAAGCTAGGACCAAGAAAGCTCGAATCCATGTGGCTAGGCCCTTATATTTTCAAGAAAGTTTTGGAAAAAGGGGCCTATGAGTTAATTGATTATGAAGGGAATCCTCTCGCGCAGCCCCGAAATGGGCTGTATTTGAAAAAGTACTACGCGTGATGCTAAGTACGCTTCCTTTTTGTATATACATGTACTCTAGCAAGCGTGTTGTGTATCTGTGTTAGAGTTTTTTTAGACTCGATTGTCGCTTGTCGCTTATTGTGTCTTTCGCTTCTTGTGAAGATGTCTAATACGCCTTATATTGGTTTCGCTGATGGTGCCTGTCGCAGTACTCGTAAATTATCCTCTGCGGCATGGGTGATCTATGATCCTCATGGTGAGCTGATAGATCTTCAAGGTGTCTGTTTGGGTCATACCACGAATAATGTCGCCGAATATTGTGCCGTAATCGAGCTCCTTACTGAAGCAATTAATCTTGGTATTCGGGCATTAGTGGTAAACCTGGATTCTCAACTTGTCGTACTCCAGCTCAATAGGCGTTATTCCTCAGAAGACCCATCAATTTTTAAGGTATGTATTTACGTGTAAGATTATTAGAAAGAATTTTGAAGTTTATTACATATCACATATTCCACACAATTGAACACATTAATCTGATGCATCGGCTAATCATGTATTAGATAGACATTTCGAATTGTAAAATAAACATTGTACAAGTAAGCACATGAAACATATAAAGAAACCATAATCATATGTTATATATATATATATATATATATATATATATATATATATATATATAATATAATATATATATATATTTATATATATATATATATATATATATAATATATATGTGAGTCAAAATATTCGTGCCCTGCGCGTTACAAAAATAATACATGTCCAAAGTCTATACAGCTGCTGACAACATACTCCTAAAAAAATATGCAAAAATGAAACCTAGGCGTCTAAACACGGTTATGCTCATGATAGCATGTCACCGCTCACACCAAACGTCTCAACAGACGATGGACACGAGTAGACACTCCCACCATGTGCCTCTGATAAGCTCTAGGTACATCTGCCAACCTGCCATAGTCTGGAATACCTCGAATGAGTGCCTCGAGGTTCTGCACGAGATCATCCTCACCCTCTATCTGAGGATCTACTGCGGGTTGTGCTCTACGCACATTGTGGGGCAAGTCAGCTGGTCGCTTAGCACCAACATCTGTATACATATATGGACGCTGTAAGAAATAAGGCATGTATTAACAAAAAAATTAAATACATAAAAACATTAAAAAACAAAGAGTTCTTACCCAGCTCCTCATCCCAATCCTCTCCGTCGGGCAGAGGGAGATCAGGATCTCCAGTGAAATCCATGCCCGCATAGGGCCAGTCCTCAATGACGATCATCTGGTGTTGGAGCCAGATAAAGAACTCGGGCTTCCAGGACATCTGTTGGCCCCCTCCTCCTCTGGGCATAAGCTCTGCCCATCGGTGCAACCTCGGTTCCCTCAACACTGGGTCTGATACTATTCCTCCAGGTACCCAGAAGATTGGCAGTCGCTCTAGAAAGAAGGTCACAATGATCGATGCATACCCAAACTGCTTGTTTCCATCTCGCTTACACTTGGTAAGCTGTCGTTTAATGTTGGTCGTCACCACCGTGGCCCAATCGAACAATGTCGGATGGAGACACTCAGTGGCCAGCAGCAAATGATTTTTTCTGGCCTCATGGGGCACCTGTATCCCAGCTGCCCGAGTAATAGTAAATAAAATGACTCGCAAAATCAATCTAGGCACAATGTTGATATCTATCTTCTTGCTGTTTTGTCCAAATCGTGCCCCAGGACATATTCTTCCCTTCACCTCATCGATCTTCTCCCCAGAAGGTCGACTGCCTGTCAAAATAGGACGTGCACCTTGCCATGATAACCCAGTGATGAAATAGACATCAGAAACATCCAACTCCAATGTCTAATCCTTCAGGCGAAATACCTGATCCTCTACATCTCAAGAATCTACTATGAAGCGTAGTAGCTCAGGTTGTGCGCGTAGGTATGAAGTATGGAAGAATTTTTTCAATCCGCAGTCTCTTAAAGCATTCATGTAGTCATCGTCCTCTAAAGCCAGGGCATCAACTTCATTATGCTCTTGTTCCTTCCATTCAAGAACCATTTTTAGCGAAATCTTGCAACCAAAGGAAAAATTTCAATTGTTAAATAATTATTGAAACATAAATTGAAATAATTTGCAAATTTAACGGTCCAATTTGGTGAAAAATGGGATCGCGTGGTTGGCGCGACTGTTTCTAAAACAGTCGCGTTAATGGCGCAACCCCTATAGGGAGAAATCGCCATTGGCGCGGTCCCGTGCTGGAAACCCGCACCAATGGCGCAGCCCTAAAAATTTGCAAATCCCTTTGCAGGGAGCTGAAATGTGGACAAAAAACTTGAAAAATGGAATGAAAACAAAGCTAGAGATGAGGCCTATTACCTGTTGCAGACGACGGCTCGAACGGTCTCCTGGATCGATCGCAATCAGCAGCTAAACTTTGCACTGAAAACCCTCCAACAGTGAACTCACAAGGGTTAGGTGCGATTCAAACGAGCTTCTTTTTAACTTTTTCAAGCTCGGTAAAACATGAGAAAATGTTACCTATGGTCTTCTTTCAGCTCTTTTCCTGACCTTTCAAAGAGGAAAAGATAGCCGAGTTATCCCTCTTGGATCGTTAAAACGTTACTAAGGGGCGGTCGTTTTAAGTTCTTTTATCGACCGTTAAAATATAAAAAGATTACCGGGTTTTTGACGTTTCAAACTCGTTAATGGTTACGAAACGACGTGGTTTTGATCACTTTTCTACTTTTTCAGGTCGAAATCATTATTCATGAAAAGTACTCCTCGGTCGTAATGATCGGGCGGTTCTTTCGGGCATCATTTTATACTTTTTCGGGCTCGAGAGACACAACTCTACGAAAAAGGACCTCTGGAGTTTTCTTTTCTTTGTCTTTTTCAAACTCTCTAAACATGAAAAATACTCCGAGTTTTACCTGTGTCGGACTCGTTCAACTTTGACGACATTGGACTCGTCATCATGACAAGATTTGAGCTTCTCCTCCCTAGGGCTTGTTAAACTGTTACTAGGTTGGATTCGACCGAAGGTCGAACTTATACTACAAGCATATGCTATCCCCATCAAGCTTGTTAAAAATAATTGGGGTACTCGCCAGAAATGGTGGGGGAAGAAAGAAAATTTTGGAACCATAATCATTGTCATGTTGGCAGTATGTCACTGTTGAACATGGCACTTCTCTGCTTTCGTGTCGAGGTGGGGATATCTCATCTTGTTTTTTCACTTGCCTCCGTGGGTCTGGGTAACCCTATTTTACCTCTCATCTGCTCATTTCCTCGTCATCATGACCTTTGATCCTTTGATGTCAAATAGTGCCAACTCCACTGTCATTTCGCCGATATGTTCAAGAGAAGTTGACCTCTGAAATAAACCACCTCTGTCTGATAGTTCATAAATCTTAAATTCACAACATTGTCTCTTCCCGTCTCGTGTCGATGATGTGGGAAACATTATGGCCCACCTTCGACGAAGATCTCTTCCTGTCGACTTCAGCTCATTATCCAGGCAAGTGACCTAGAGACTCCCTTTTGGTACCTTGGAGCCTGCATGCCTTAATGGCAGGTTCTTCATGTTCGACGCGAGGTTTTCGTCATTGGCCTCCAATCATATAACTCTACGGGTGTTCGACATCGGCTCATTCATTCACATGTCGTAGATTGTACCTATAGTACCTTGAGGGCCATTATCATTATTGGTGGTACCTCTCGCGTCTGTTAACAGCTTTCATCATTGGCTGGTAATCAGACGATGTCATGCATGTTCGACTTCAGCTCACATTTTCACATGCTTGAACTTGTACTTATGTTCGGGTCGAGGTGGAGCGCAAGACCCTGGATTGTGTATGTTGTAATCCAGGCGTGATTTTGATAAATGACTCATCCACTGGATGGCTGCGACCATACCTGAGTCACTTCATTGATCCTAACCAGATGGCTGCATCCATACTACGGATCTAAATATCATGTACTCTTTTATGGATGGCTATGACCATGCCACATATATCATGTATCTGAACTATCAAATTTGTATCTCTCAACGCAGATTCTCGGCAGCAGCTATATATGTTCTTGTAAAGCACTTCACCCCTCTCCCTCTCGGGGCTCATGCTTTAGGGGGCATCTGTTACACAGTAATTTGTCACCGTTGGTCACCGTCCCTATTACCTTTGCTTTCGCACATTAGAGGAAACATTTATGGACCTGTGACCAGTGACAAAACCAAAAAACACTTGCATTGCATTCCCCTAAGTATGAACATCATATTCCCTAAAGACACCTTTTGCAGATTATCCCTAAAAAGTTCCTTTTTTCCATTAGCGCGGGTTCACAGTGTCTTGCCCGCACCAATGACTCAGTTCCTTAAAAGGAGGCACACCCATTAATGCTCTGTCATAGAGCAAAGCCCGCGCCACCTAAATTTGGTTATGATTTTTAGCCAGCGCGCACTGAAGTTTTTTTCCTCCTTGTTCATGGAGTTTCTCTAAAGGAAAAATCCTCATGGAAGTGGTCGAGTGTCATCTTTTTATCCATGACAACTAAGTTCAGTGGCTATTCAGGGATAATACTAATCTTAAGTAGGCGTCCTGATACAATGCATAATCCTTCCTCCTCCATCTATAAATGACTGTCCCCCTGCATTAAACCAACTAGTTTTGCTAGAGCTATTGTGAGTACTGAAATAATGCTGGAGTGATAGTGGGAATTGAGAAGTATAGAGGGGTTATGCTGCCAAAATATTGAGAGAGAAGAGGTCACTTTGCGAGGCGTATTTAGCTGCTTTCCCAGTCAGAGGAGGTTCAACGTCAGAACCTTTGGTTGTAATCTTTCTCTGTTTTCACTCATTAATAGATGACTATCATTATGGTTCCACTCATGTGTCTTTTAATGGTATTTCAGTTATGTCTTTTCTGACCGATATATAATTACATATAATGGATTTTATGCTTGTGCTTGTATCGTTCTTTGCATGTGCAGGTGTCCATTCACGAGGATTGTGAGGATTGTGACCAGCCGGAGCAAAGGGACGGGAGCGGCGATTCTTCTACAACTACTAGCGTTGGAATCCAGGTAGACCATTATGATTGATCTCTGATTTATGTAATTAGGAACCTACGTGTTAGCGTTGTGTGATTGTTGCTAGACCCGTGTTGGGCTAGTGGGATCGCCTCTGTCCACAGAGGGGATTTACTAGTTCAACAAGGTGTTTTTGTCAGGGCTATCTTGATTTATTCAAAGGCTTGTTTAGCCTCAATTGTCCATTTGACCTTGGCATCTTTCTTGAGCATATTGTTCAATAATCTTATTAGCTCAGCTAAGTTAGGAATAAATCTTCTTAGGAAATTAATCTTCCCCAAAAAGGCTTGTGATTCCTTGATGTTTCTTGGATGGGGGACTTGCAGTATAGCCTGAATCCTATCAGGGTCAATTCTTATGCCATCTTTTGAAATTATATGACCAAGGAGTTTGCCTTCTTCCAGGCCAAATAGTGACTTCTTTGGGTTTAAAGAAATGCCATATTTTCTGCAAATTAAGAACACTTGTCTGAGGTGTTTTAAATGCTCCTGGTCTGATTTTGAGAAGGCTGTTAGATCATCAAGGTATATTACTAGGAAATCATGGATTTCTTTGGCAAAGGCTATATCCATTGCCCTTTGAAATGTGGCTCCAGCATTCTTGAGTCCAAAAGGAATTTTGACATATTTGAAAGTTCCCCAAGGTGTGGTGAAGGCAGTTTTATCTTGGTCATTTGGGTGGACTAAGATTTGATTGAATCCTGAGAAGCCATCCAGTAATGAAATCCTTGAAGCTCCCACTACCCTTTGTAATATGTGATCCATTTTTGGCAAGGGGTAGTGGTCTTTGAGAGAGACTTTTTTTAAATTCCTCAGATCCACACAAAGTCTTATCTCCCCAATTTTCTTTCTTGTGGGTACAAGGTTGGAAATCCATTCAGAAAACCTTATGGGAGCAATTATGCCAGCTTCATACATTCGTTTTACTTCTTTTTATATTAGGGGAAGAAGTACTGGATTGACTCTTCTCAGTTTCTGTTTAAAGGGTTTTTGGTTTTCTTTCAGGGGTATTGTGTGCTGGATAACTGTAGTATCATAGGACTTAAGGTCCTCATAGCTCCAGACAAACACATCCTGGAACTCTTTGAACAATTTGATATATTCTAATTTCTTATTAGGAGGTAAGGTCCTAGAAAGCTTGATCATTTTGGGATTTTCAATGGTCCCAATGTTACACTCTTCTATTTCTGCATTGATGGGTTGCATCTTTGGTTTCTTAGAGATATCATTTGAAGCAAAAATGTCTTCTAAAGGAGCAAGACCTGTAGGTAAGAAATTTTCTTTTAACTGAATTACTTCTATTTCTTCCTCATTAATTTCATCAAGCTCTGTTATCTTTAGTTTCTGCAAATTGGCAGGGTCAAAGGTTGTAGGATGTAATATCCTATCTGCTGTTTCAGCTGATATACTGGTGTTTGGTTCATGCTTTTGGTTTTGATCCTCCCTAATGCTTGTGTCAATGTTTAAGTTTGAGAATTCCTCCTTCATGGTTAAAAAATTGTTTATCTGAGCGTCATTCTCAAAAACTTGCCAATTATTTACATTGTCTGGGACAGAGGGCCTGTTTTTTATCTCAGCAGTGAATTGGTGGTTAGGCCCAAAAGGAAGTTTACAGGTACTTGAAAAGGTTGCCAGACTGTGAGCATGCAAGTTGTGGTTCCTAGGTATTTTGGTGAGCTGACATTCTAGGAAGTTGTTGAGCAAATCTGTCACTGCTGACCTATAAGACCTTAACTTGGGATCATTTGTAACAAAATTACCCTTTATCTGTCGGATAATTAGGTCTGAATCCCCTAATATGGAGACTTTGGTTATATCTGCTGCATCTCTGTATTTATGGTTATATCTGTAACTTGTTGTGTTACTATTTAAATTCAAATTAGTAGTATTAGAGCGGTCTGCTTTTTCTCTATTTTCTTTGTATGTCCCCAACGAGGTCGGAATATAAGGAGTTAGGGCTTGAACTGGTCGAACCTTTGCAAGACAAACCTCACAAATCTCGATGGCCTCCCATGGTAGATGAAAAGAAAGACGAGGGCACTGAAGATCTTATCAAAATCTTACTCAAAGAGGCCCTGGAGTGACAAAGGAATGCGATGATGGACAACTTTTCCCAAATACTTCAGTGGCTACCCAAGGGTGATGCATCTAATAACTACTCTGGAAATGACACACCCTTTAAGGTACAAGTTAATTTTGAAATCCTTACATTCGAGGGTCAAATAGATGTAGATGTCATAGATAAATGGTTAAATCTGCTAGAAAGGTATTTTTCTGTTCATGATTTTTCCATGTGGGAAAATATTACTTTCGCTCTTCTCAAAGCAGCCCCCCACATCAAGGACTGGTGGGAAACTTACTGCGAGCAGAAGGATGAAAGTACAAACTCACTATTTTTAGCTGCTCCCACTTGGAATTCATTATGGGATGCCATTAAGGAGTAGTACTACCCTTTCAGGAGCTATGAGGACAAATATATAAATCAGACTACGTTGTGGTAGGGAAGGGACCAAGATGTGCTGGAGTTTTACCAATGTTTTTCATACCCTTCAGACGAAGTTGGGTATCAAGGATTCTGAGAAACATTTTTTACTTAAGTACCATGACTGCCTACATAGGTACATCGAGGACAAGATGGATTCCCTGGACATCTCCTCACATGGTACAACATACCGATATGCTGTCAAGATCAAGCAGAAGTTTAAAGAAAAGAAGCGAGACTTTGGATCTGTGAATCCGATGAACAAAGGACAAAGCCAAGACAAGGTGACCGAAGACAACCTGTCGAAGTTGTAGAAAAAGAACACCACAACAAAGTCAAAGAACAACACAGTAAAGTGGTGTGAGTTCCATAAGAGCCCTGCTCGCAACACAAGTGAGCGTCAGACCAAGAAATCATTTGTGGCCAAGTTGAAGGCCTCAGAATCAAATGCATGTTCTAACCCTGAGTTAGAACCCGACAAGAGAAATAACAAAGGGAAGTAGATCATTGATGTGGAGCCCAATGCCATTTTTTCCACCACTAAGATCCAAAAGAATGGGCCCGAAGTTCCAAAGGAGAGGAAGCATCTTTTCCACTAATAGATGTGGGGGAAGGGTTCGCTGCTGCAATTCATCGTTGACAATGGGATACAAAAGAACCTCATTTCAGGAGAGGTCGTGAAGCAGTTGGGACTACCGACCATACCACACCCACAACCATACAACACTAGGTGGCTTCACCAAGGACAAGATCTCCGAGTCTACCAGTAGTGTCACCTTCCCTACAACATCAAGCCTTTCACAGATGAGGTATTGTGTGATGTTGCACCTCTTGATGTTTGTGATGTATTTTTAAGACAACCATACTTGTGGGAGCGACATGACGTATATGAGTCTAGACCTGGCTTTGTGATTATTTCTTTGGGTAATACATTATACAGAATATCAAAGGTAGCCCCACCTACTGCCACCTCTTTGATCTCTGCTAAGAAATGCAGTAAGTTCATCTCCCACACTAGGAAATTTATTTTCTTTCTAGTTCACTTTCAAAGTAAGGGGAATATCGTCGCCACATCCATGACCCCCGGGAAGGCTTCCTCGACGTAGTAGACACATATGGATATGGTCATGAAGGAATACAAGAACATCCTCTCCTCACCCATAGGGGTATTGTTGCACTGTCAAGTCAAGCATACGTTCGATCTGACTCCTGGAGCACCTCTACCCAACAGGCTAATATATCTCCGCTCCATTTTAGAAAATACCAACTACAAGTAGCAACATGATCAACATTGGGTGCCACACAAGTTTTAGGTGGGCGCCAAATTTTGGTTGCAATTGCAGAAAGAATGCCTTACCAGAGCCCATTGGACACTCAGACCACTTCGATATGGTCCTTACACCATTAACAAAGATGTGGGAAACAATGATTTAGAGCACAACATTTCCCATTCCTTGGCTTTCACCAAGTGTTCAATGTGTATCGCCCTTGACCATGCTTCCCACCATTACTAGACACATTAGAGATTGCAGAATAGCTCACTAGGGACCAAGTTCAACAAAATTTTCCCCATCTCATGGAGGCACTGAACACAATGGGGACCATTGCTTCCTAAGGGTGGACGAATGATCCAAGTGGATGTTGGTGGCCACTCGCCTATCCCACTTGGACCCCCACAACTTTCTCTTTCAGTTTTTCAGTTTCCTTAATTGTAGAAAAATTTACTATCTTTTGAAGTTTTTCGGGTCCTAAACTTCTGGAGCCATTTTGAGGCCCTAAACGACATTTTTTAGCAATCTACTACCATTGATATTATTGCAAAATCATTCTTTCATCATAGTCCTCGGAGAGATCTTTCCAACGGGATATCATGTGCATCAAACAAAGATAATATGACCAAGTCATGGCCCCGGGAAGTTGGCTTTCCAGCTAACCCCAACAGGGCCCATAAAATCTTGGTGTTACATCTCCTTAGGTTAGGGTTTCGGTTGTTTAAGGTTTTCTCTTATTGTTCAATAATAAAAAGACCCTTTAGCCTCATTGTAACATAGTTCAGAGTCATGTAGCCACCAAATCTCTTCTCAAAGATAAGCTGTCATCGTTGAGCTAGTCTCATTTCCATATTGTTTGTAAGCATATTTCATTATTAATAAAAGGAAGTGTTATTTCTATTACATCTCTATATTTGTGGTTATATCTATAATTTTTTGTGTTCCTGTTTAAATTCGGATCACACCCTCATCAATAGAAACTAATTTTTAGCGTAATCCATCCTAGATCACTAGCCCAAAAAATAAACATGTAATAACATGCTTTAGCACGATCTCCACCAGATCACTATGCTAAAGAAGCACAGATGCCACCAGATTTCTCCACCTACACCATGAAGAATTTTCCTGTCTCCAAGTGTCTCAGTCTTTACTGCAATCCATACTAGATCCCTAGGCCCTAAACTAAGACCCACTATTCAGGATTTACCATATATCCCATACTAGGATTACTAGGCTTTATGGAGAGCACCCACCTCTAGGATTTATCATATATCTGTCCATTCACCAGTCGAGGACTCTTAGGCCCATCGAAGCAACAAAAATTCCATCTTTACTGCAATCCACAGTCCAGTTCAGGGGTTACTAGGCTATGTGTTCTATTATTCAAAGATCCACCTCACTCATCTCTAAATCCATTCGGCAATCCAACTCAACCAAAACATGAAAAACCATCACACCATGATTATCTGGAATGGCAAGGCCAAGCTGAAAACGCTGTCACACCTAGAAAAAACCATGTCGTAATAGCAAAGAACCGCATTCAATAACATGCATGCCAAATCTAGAAAGCAAAGCACACATGCAAATTGGTACCTACAAATAATCCTATTGTAGTTGTGTGATCCTACAATTCCTTTCTTTCTCCTTCCTTCCTCTTGCCTTCTTTGCCTTTCTTTCTCCAATGGCAAAGTTCTCCAAGAAGACTCAAAGTGTCCAAGAGTGAGAGAGAGAGAATAATGAGAGAGCTATAAAGAAAAACTGAGAAAAGGTACCAATTGATCCTTGTAATCCTTTTTATCAATTAGGCTTCTATTTTCTTCATTTTTTTGTTATTTTCCTTCATTTTCTCCTGACATGCAACTTGTGACCTATGACCTTCATTTTCTCCCGATTTCCATTATTCTTCATAAATAAATGTGCCAAAAATTTCATTTTTCCTTTCCAAAGCATTTTCCATTGCCTTCACCAATTTCCTTAGTCATTAATAAACTGATGAACACCCACACTAGGATGTCTTTCCCAACATTCAGCTTGGAATAAGTTTCCCATTAACCATGGTTATTATCTTTTCCTTGATTAATTTTTATACATGAAATATTCACCAGGATTTTGGTTTGCCACAACATTTTTGTACTGTTATATCTTCGATGGCATCAATCAGGATTTTCTCACTATTCGTCCTTTTGCCTTCCCTATAGTACTCCTTTATATAAATTCTCAATGTTTCTCCACTCCTACTTCTCACACCAACCAACATCACTAGAGCTATTGGCGTTGATAACCCTAAGAAGAAGTAAATTTCATCCAACCCTAAAATGAATGCCTCCAACCTTACTACAACTTGTTGGTTCTCAGCATCCCACCAATCAATGATATTTTGCAAAAAATGAGGCTAGATGGTCATACTTGGAATGTTAAAATACACTAACAATCAACAATCTCTAAGTGCATTTAGTTTTGGGGGATAGCCTATGGTTTTCATTTCATTGGGCACATGCTCTATTTACCTCCATTCAACCATTGTCTCTCTCACAATCAAAAAATTACACACTCATTAGAAGAATGGCCCCTCAAACACAAAACACATTTAACTGTTAAACCCCGAGGAAAACAGAATCTATGGAAACAAAACTAAAAAATGTATGGTTCAAACCCTAACTACTAGGTTGGAATGGTCGAATCATGGCTCCAGTCGCACTGTGTGTGGTTGCGCCAGTGTGGCTGGAGTATTTTAGCTAAGATTTCTCATTCCATCCTAATGGCCAAGAAACTTCATAAGAGAAATAACATTGTTTTCCCTAAAAACCACTATGTCCATGAAAAACCAATGGGTAAATTGTCCAACAACAAATTGAAATCAACTTACCTTATCTTTCGATTATCCTTTTGCGCTCTTGCTACTCCTTACTCTTCTTGCACACTCTTTAGGAATCCTTCTCTTCTCCTCTCTTATTCAACTCACAATGATACAAAAGAGGAGGTTTTGTCTCTTTTAAAATATTCTTTTTAGCATCTAGAGAATATTCCATTTTTAATTCTTTTTGTTCTTTTGGGTTTTTTTCAGTGTTTTCCTAATCACCTTTTTGTAGGTTTATTTGGAGTGTTCCTTTTCTATTAGTGTCTCATTTTGGGTCCCATTTCCAACAATGGGCCTGAGGTATGTCTCCCTTATTGGCATATAAGGGTAGGTCACTTATCACCATCTCTATTGCATTATTTAATATTAGTGCCATTATTGCGCCTTAGGTATGACACTACCAAATTATAACATTAGCCCTCTCTTTTATGCATGTTACAATTTTATAGTAGAGCCTACATGATCCTTGATGCCTTACTATAGGTACTTTTTTCCAATGTGATATTCATGCAGTCATTTTCATTCTCTTTTTGGAATCCATCCTCCAAATCCACCATGACCTAGAATATGAGCCTCATGTGCACTTCTTTATCATATTTTTGACCTTATCTCGAGTGGATTCCACACAATCCCTTATGATTGCCACTTTTTACTAGCCGATTTCTACATGATGAGCCTTTGTTCCCTCTTCGATAATCATCATTTGCTTGGTTTATCATTCACTTTCAATTGGTGTTTTACCCTTTATTGGAGGAACCACTATGATGAGTGGGATTATCAGCCATCTTCTTGACCTTTCCATGTTTTGAGTAGTCCCACCATTACTAGAAGTTGTTGCTACCCTTTAAACAACTCATTCCTCCAAGACGAGTTTATTTTAAGATATTTTCATACTCCTTAACTTAGAATGTATTGTCGAGTGATAATTTCCCCTTCATGCTCATTAAATTACTTGAATCAGTATCTATTTAGTATAAGTTTCTCCATTTTCTAGACTAGGTAAACTAGTTATGAAAAAGGAAAACTCTAGTCCTTTCTGGCTAGAAGGTTCTCGTTGTATTGGTTTTTCTATTTTTTTGTGCTTGGGGGGGATTATTTTATGAAAAAATGAACCTATTGAGCATACATTTCTTCTCTTCTGTGCTCATTAAATAATGACAAAGACTACAAAGAGAAATGGTGTTGGGATGGAGTCCCCTTGGTCAATTTTGGGTTAAAAAGCCAAGTTTTGATGTAAATTTTGACAAAAAGGCGTAAAGTATATGTGAATTGTGCATGCAGAGAGCATAGGTAGATAGGAGCCAAAAAGGATTTTTACACTCATTTATGTAAAGATTGAGTCGATTTTGAGATCTACCCTTGGTCTGCGAACCATGGGATTGTATAAATAGGTGTGCCTTAGAGAGGCTAAGGGAGATCTATGTCTTTGTCTATGGGCATGACAAGTGGAGTCTTAAAGAGTTAGAAAGTCTTAGTAAAGGAAAAGGATCTACAACTAAGTGCACAAAGGCCTAGAGTAGAGTCTACAGCTGAGTGCGCGGACCCCTGCAACTAAGTGCGCAGGGAAGTTTTGAGTGTGTAAGCTTATACTGAAGATCAATAAAGAAGACTATTAGAGAAATTCGTATGTTTTATTCATTTCCTTCTTTTGTTTATGTTTGCAATATATGTTGTGATGAGATAATATCTTTATGAAATAATGATGTACTAATGTGCGAATCTACTGGATAGGTCTTATTAATTGAATGCAATGAATGTTAAGTTTTTACGCGAAGGTTATAATACTTTTTGTTAAGTTTATAAGCACTTAAGCAAATCTGTGTGAATTCCGATTTAAGGCTAGTTTATGATGTGTGTAAATAGATACCCTATCTGTTAAACGTCTACAGAAGCCGATCGTAGACCTTTGCGGAGGTCTAGAGGTGATTTGAAGAAAACTATAGTGCCAAGCCCTAAGGTCATAGAGGTATGTGTGAAGGTAGATCTAGGACCTAAAAAGGACATTACGCTAATCTGTGGATGAAGAAACTTTGTTCCAGCACCCCCCCATACTGCTTTGGGTCAGACTTCAGCCCATGCTATGTGGGTTGATGTCAAAAGGACTAGTAGTGTAGGTTTTTGTTTAGCACAACTAACTCTGAACCTCATTTGGGACCCACTAAGCCAATAAATGGTTCTGTTGTTGGGACCGGGATCTGCATAAAGAGATGTGTTATGTCGCATCACTAGAATTCGACCAAAAATGAAATTGAGAAGTGGTTGGATAGGAAGATCCACAAATTCGCGGTGCAAGAGAACATAAATCTACACCTGACAAAAGAGCAGTGGCTGGACAGATATTTGTACATAGAAATACACAAAATTTTCTTTTGCATCTTCCCGATCGAATTATACAAGTGGATAGCTAAATTGGCAAACGACCAAGGAAGGTGGAGGCTTGATGATCCAATAGTGTGGACTCTGGAGCCAGTGTGGAGGTTGGAAGCTTCTAAATATAAGATTGCACACGTTGTCGATCACTAGCTTGATCAAGTCATAGGAGGATTTGCAGCATAATTCTCAGTTGATAACTTAGTTAGTTACAGCAAAGCAGAGCAACGCTACTTCAAAGGACCGCAAGGTAAGTATTTGATATCTTTGAATACCTAGATTAAGATGCTCTTGTGTGAAAAGAAGGTTATGCCATTGAATTGAATTTTGGATCTACGCAAAGTGGACGAATCTTTAGAAATCAAGAAAAAGTAGTGCATGAATATAGCTTGCTGATTAGACCTCCTTCAAGTGACAACAAGGGAGTGGTACAGGCCTCACTGCGGAGCACTGACCAATTGAGCAGGCATGGTTTTCTATAGATAAATCATCCATCCACACCTCCTCCACCTTCGCCTACACAACATACACCTTCGTACACACCATCGCCACCACCACCGTCACTCAACATGTCGAATACGATGAAGTTTTCAATTTTAAAAGCCATAGGAAGTGAGGATGCAGATCCATTTTGGTTTGTTGCAAAGGTTGTTTGGACAACATAAAAAATTATGGATGATAATATAACTAATGCGCAATTGGTTACCACTCTACAAGATCACGCGCTATTATGGTACATTAAGTACTGCACCGATAATTTGTTGGTGACATTAGCAGACATTCAGGCCGCTTTGAACAAAGAATTCAGTAAGCTTAAGTCTAACTCGCAATCAGTAGTTGGATTCAAGGAAATCACGATGGGGGCCAGCGGAACGACCTCGGAGTTAGATCAAAGATTGAAGTGTGTGATCTGCAAAGCTAATATGCAACTCACAGATAACCATGACTATGAATGGTCTATAAACTCACTCCTGCCCCACCTAAGGTTTGCTTTATCACAGCAAAAGATAGGGACTTGGGTGGTTGCTATGGAAATCGTGATGAGATTGCATGAAACACCTATTTAGGACGCATATTTGGGAGTCCAACAAATTCACTCATAGTTGGAGAACCTCTGCTTGGAATTACAAAGCTTGAAAAGAAAAAAGGAGGCTAGGCTGGAGGTATGTGAGGAAGCCTAGTGCCTCAAGTGTAAAATCTAGGGACACGATAAGGACCACCACCTTGTCTTCACAAATTACATTGCAAGGGGAGTATTGATGCCCTTGAGACAGGAAGCTCTAGCAGGCCTAAGTGTGGGACCTGCACTATGGTGTGTTATTTTTTAGGTGGTTGGAAAACATGCAATAGATAATTGTCATTTG
Organism: Pinus taeda; assembly: GCA_000404065.3. Classification (NCBI taxonomy): domain Eukaryota; kingdom Viridiplantae; phylum Streptophyta; class Pinopsida; order Pinales; family Pinaceae; genus Pinus; species Pinus taeda. The sequence continues at coordinate 59,661 of APFE030641643.1, read as the reverse complement.
CTGCAAAACTTTGTGTAGACACCACAACAATTATTCTATGATTTCTGCAAATTAGTAGGCCACAATGAGCACCACTACCGTAGATATGAGTTGATTATGGAGAGGATTCCTACATACCAAATGAAAGTAGAAACCCAGCCTCTAGATCAGGTCATTGGGGGAGTGCAAGGACGATATCAGGTGCACGGACAAGGCCGAGGAGGAGGAGGACCTAGTAGAGGTCATGGATAGGTCATTTTCTATAATTGTGGGACACCAAGGCACTACACATGGGAGTGTCTGAATCAGACACACCCATCATATCAATATTGCACTCAGTTTAACCACATAATAAAATAATTCCATGTGTTGATAGCTAAGATACAGGAGAAGAAGGTGAAGCCTCTGCAGCCTACCCAGAACTTGTAGATGATGAGGGATGAGCCCCACGAGGAAGATCCAAATGTGAATATTGTGCTGAGAAGTGGAATAACGATTGGTGATGATAAAAGAAAACAAGTTGAAGGAAGTGGGTGGGTCAGCAAGGCCCCAAGAAAGGAAGTTGCCTTTGATATGAAATTCACAAAGGATATTTTTATGGAGGCAAAGAAAAAATTTGCTGAGGCATCTACCTCATGTACTAAGGACAAAATACCAGGAACCAATGTGGCCAAAGAGATTGGTCCCTCTATACTCAGCACGTTCTTGGAAACCTGTACGAAACTTCTGTGTGATAGTAAGGCTATGAAGGGCTTATAGGAGTTGATAAACAAGTGTGATGTTAAGGAAAATTCTCTTAATGGAAACCACGTAGTCAGAAAGATTGGCAAACATAAGGCATGGACAGGGTGTGAGATGAGGCTTATGCGCAGATAAGACAATATGAGATGGACCATGTTATTTTGGATCTGGGGTCTGACGCAAACGTTTTACCTAAATAGATGTGGGAGATAATGGGGAGAGTTGTGCTACAGTGGTCTCTGATTCCACTAAGGATGGAAAACCAACAGAAGATTCTCCCTATGGGACGACTATTTTGAGTTACCATAGATATAGAAGGTGTGAGTGCATTGGAGAATTTTGAAGTGATATAAATTGTTGATGACAAAAATCCATACCCCACACTCCTTAGAATTGACTGGGATTTGATATGAATGGGGTCATCAACTTGAAAAAGTAGACAATGTCGTTCGAAAGGAAATCGCTTTGCGTTGTAGTATCATTGAACCCCGCAGGAGGACCGCGTTATACTGAACTGGTCCGCGACTATGAAGAAAGTGATGATGATTTGGATCAAATCTATAAAATGACAGTGCAAGACCAAGAATGGATTAACACAATGACTAATGGATGAATTGCATGGGATCGAGAGTGTTCTAATACCTTAGATTCAGATGAAGAATTAGAGCATTGGCAGAATCAGTTGCACGAAGTATCTACACTGCGCTGCAACATGATGATTAAATCACTATGTTGTGTGTCATCGGAGTTACGAAATTTTCCTTATGATGATGGTTTAACTGACGTAGATAACTTTTTGATGCCTTTGAATGAGAAGTTCCTAAGGATCATCACTTCCAAGCACTGCATTTGTTCGTGCTACACCCACATGATGTTGGGGTATGCACAAGGATAGCTTTGAAGAATAGAGAGATTATAGAAGGATGATGAGGTTGCAATTTGGTCACCCAAAAGTTCAGCTGATTGAGAAATATGATGGTAGAAATGATCTGCATGATAATTTTGCGAAATTGGCTAAAGTCTACAGAACAGGGTCGTAGCCAAAATGGGTGCATTTATTCTGTCACACTCTAGATATAATCCTTATGAATTGGTACCTAGAAATGGAGTTCCGCTATGGCACCGCACAGTGGGATATATTAAGGGAAGGTTTATTAATGACCTTCAGTTTTGAAGATGGGTACAAAAGAATTGATGAAGCTCTGCAGGAGATTAAGGTGGAAATCTTCAGAATCCCACATGATCCTTTGTAGTTGGTTTAACTAGATTGGAGCACCTAGCTACACCATGTGCTAGAATGCTATAATGTGACTACTGAGGGCGAGGAAGTAGATCCAAGAAATATTAATATCCTGGAGGTCAAAGGCCACTGTGAGATCGAAGGTCAACCAATAGAAAACTCAGGCATCACCACGCCAATGAAAACTAGGCTAGTGAACACTGGTACTAAAGTAGAGCCAAAATTTGCAAAGATCCGAGATTACTGGGATGATACCATAGTGGATAAAGTTGTTGAGTTACTCTTCGAGTAACAAGATCTTTTTCCTAAAAAAAATTTGGACTTAAAAGGCATCATAGGTGACTTAGGCTTGATGAAAATTACTTTGAAGCCAGAAGTGAAGCCTATTAAGTAGTGGTCGTATCGCCTTAATCCCAAGTACAAGGAAAAGTTTTGTTTCAAGTTGAACAAGATGCTAGAAGCATGCATTATCGAACCTGTGGAGGAATCTGATTGGGTGAGCCCAATGGTGGTCCAAGAAAAGGGAGGAATATAGATTTGCGTAGATTTGAGGAAGCTTAATGATGCCTACGTCCATGATCCTTTTCTGACACCATTTACAGATGAGGTACTGGATAATGTTTGAGGGTAGGAGGCCTACTCATTCACTAATGGGTTCTCTGGATACCATTAGATTAAGATCGCACCAAAAGAAAGGAGTAAAAAAACCTTTGCAATGGAATGGGGTTGTTTCCAGTATACTGTGATTCCATTCAGACTCAAGAATGTGTGGGTGATATTCTCGTACGTAGTCATTATGACATCCAAGGAATTTATTCACAATTTCTTGGAGGTGTATTTTGATGACTAGATATGTTTGGGTTAGTTAAGCGCCATGTAGCCAGTCTACGCTTAATGTTGGATACGTGCCAAAGATATCAGATCATATCCAACCTGAAGAAATGCTTATTCTATGTCCCCTTTGGGATTTTGTTGGGTCATGTTGTGTGCAAGTAAGGACTAATGGTGGACCTTGCCAATATCACGGTAATAATCAATTTGGGGGCCTCGAGGAGTGTCAAACAGATACGTGCAATGTTGGGCCATACTAGGCATTATCAAAAGTTCATTAAGGCTTATGCTCAGATCACCGTGCATATGGAGAAGTTTTTGAATAAGGATGCTACATTCTATTGGGATGAAGAATGTCAGTGCAATATGGATGTCTTGAAGGAAAATATGGTCACCACGTTGATCTTCATCTTCCCATATTGGAAGAAGGAATTCCATGTACACATTGATGCCTCGTGTATTAAGTTGGGCACAGTGCTGACACAGGCCCGTGAAGGAGAGATGGATCACCCTATAGCCCTTGCAAGAAGGAAATTATCAAAGCCTAAGAAGAAACTCTCAATGACAAAGTGTGAAGGATTGGCTATTATGTACGCGCTCCAAAAGTTCAAACACTATTCGTTGGGCAAACATTTCAAGATATACACAGATCACTCTGCCTTGAAGTACCTAGTCAATAAGCCTGTGTTGGGGGGGAAGATACGTAGATGGATGTTGTTGTTTCAAGAATATGACCCTGAGGTAATTGTGAAGCCAGGAAGGTTGAATGCAAGAAATGACTATTTGTCATGAATTGAAACAGAGGAGGAGCCTACTAAATTGGAGGAAGGGTTGCCTGATGCATAGCTCTTCATGGTGCACATAGCAGATAACCATTTTGCAATTATTATCCACTTTTTGACTACAGGGATAGCTCCAAAAGGATACACCAGTTAGCAGAAGAAAGAGTTAGTAGTGCATGTGGCAGATTTCTCAATAATTGCAGGACATTTATATAAGATGGGATCAAGCAAGATACTCTGATGGTATGTGCCCGATTTTGAATGACATAGCATCCTCATTGAAGCTCATGAGGGGCTTGCTGGGGGACATTATGCATGGAAAGTGACAATGCAGAATATTTTTCACGCGGGTTTGTGGTGGCCTATGTTACATAAGGACACCAAAGCATATTGTAAGGCATGCGATGCATGTCAGAGAATGGTTAGACCATCCCGAAAGGATGAGCTGCCACTGAACCCTCAGGTGTCATTATAGCCATTTGATAAATGGGAAATTGACTTTGTAGGACCGATTCAGCCTGTAGGCAAGAAAACAAGTGGGCGCTATATCATCACCGTGATGGAGTATCTGACTAGATGGGTGGAGGCACATCCATTGAAGGATTGTACAGGGGCCACCATAGCAAAGTTCTTGTTTGAGTGTGTGTTAACCAGATTTGGTTACTGAAAAGTGTTGATGAGTGATTCCAATATGCACTTCCTTAATGAAACGATTAGTGCGCTGACCGAAGAATTCCAGGTTTATCACTAGAAGAGAACACCATATCATCCTCAAGCTAATGGAACAGTTTAGGCCTTCAATAAGATCTTGGACAACACACTGACAAAATTTTCAACGTCGTGGAATGATTGGAATGTGTGTGTACCAAAAATAATGTGAGCATACAGGACTACTTGCAAAAAACTAACAGGTTAGATGCCTTTTCGATTGGTTTATGGTGTAGAAGCCACGATGCCTATAGAATATATTGTGCCTAGCCTCCGCATAGTAGCTTTCACAAGGATGGTGGATTGCAAAGCCTTGGAAGAGCGGCTCACACAACTGATGGAGCTCAAAGAAGACAAATTCTTTTAGATTTCATCAGCAAGTACAGAAGGAACATGAAAAAGCATGGCCTTATTGACACATCAAGTTGCACATGTTTAAGGTAAATGACTTGGTTTTATTATATGATAGTAAGTTTGCTAAGTTCCCAGGAAAGTTTCAGATGCACTAGATGGGTCCATATGTCATCAAATAGATCACAGATGGAGGCATCATTCAGCTCGCGAAGGTGAATGGAGAAACTTTTACAGGAAAGGTGAATGGAAGTTAATTGAAGCCATATACAGGAGATCCAACTCAATGACCTCATGATGGTAGGTCAATCTTAGTTCTCCAGGAAGCTACAAGGGAGTGCTGGACTATAAACTACACTATCTGGTTTGAGGATTTATGCGATAGAGGGGATTCTACTGTGGATGTCGCAGTTGTTGACTGCACCACTTTGTTTGAATAGGCAATGGAGTTGGTGATGACCCTGTAGCAAGACCCCAACCTATAGATATTGAGTACAGAGATCCGCAAGCTCCAAAACTAGTATGACAAGGTTAGGTAAACAACATGCTCAATTGCTACAACCCAGCGCCTCACCAAGTTGTAGGAGGGGAAGAAACTCCTTGCATGGGTGAAAGCATCTAAAAAAAAGAAGCGGTGATTAAGGCCAAGTTGGTTTCTTGGTTGGAAGAAGCCTACCAAGTCTCAACCAACATTCAGGAGAAGTTGACGAACCTACATCTGACATAGTAGAAGATCAAGCTGGTTGGTGAAGGACCAGCTACAGAGCAGCTCGTTGAATAAGTGAAGCAGGCAACTACGCAGAGCGTTGCTGAAGTAGTGGTTGCATAGGTGGAGATGGGGAATATTTGCAATAAGATCACCATGCCAGCTGAGTGACTCTAGGGTGGGTCATGATCTTTGTGCTAGGGGCCTATTGGGATGAGGTCCCTTGGGTCAATTTTGGGTTAAAAACCCAAGGTTTGATGTAAATTTTGACAAAATGTCGTAAACTCTCCATGAATTGTGGATGTGGAGAATGTAGGTATATAGGAGTCAAAAAGGGTTTTTCCCTTCATTTATGTAAATATTGAGTCGGTTTTGAGATGTACCCTTGGTCCGTCGACCATAGGATTGTATAAGTAGGTGTGTCTTAGAGAGGTTAAGGGAGATCTATGTATTTTTCTATGGGCATGACAAGTGGAGTCTTAGAGAGTTAGCAAGTCTTAGTAGAGGAAAAGGTTCTATAGCTGAGTACGTAGAGGCCTTGAGTAGAGTCCACAGCTGAGTGTACAAACACCTACCACTAAGTGCGTAGGGATGTTTTGAGTCTGTAACCCTATACTGGAGATTAGTAAAGAAGGTTGTTGGAGAAATTCATATGTTTTATCTGTTTCCTTCTATTATTTATGTTTTTGATATCTGTTGTGATGAGATAATGTCTTTATGAAATAATGATGTATTGATGCATGAATCTACTGGATAGGTCTTATTAATTGAACACAATACATGTTAAGTATTTACGCGAAGGTTATAATATTTTCTGTTAAGTTTATAAGCACTTAAAAAAATCTGTATGGGCTCTGATTTAAGGGTATTTTATGATGTGCATAATTAGATACCATATCTATTAAAGGTCCATAGAGGCCAATCGTAGACCTTCACAGAGGTCTAGAGGCCATTTGAAGGAAACTACAACACTAAGCCCTAAGGGGTTAGAGATCTATGCGAACGCACATCTAGGATCTAAAAATGACATCACACTCATCTCTAGATGCAGAAACTTGGTTCCATCATCCCCCCATACTACTTCAGGTGAGACATCAGTCTGTGCTACACAGGTTGATGCAGAAAGGGCCAATAGTGTAGGGTTTTGTTTGGCACAACTAACTCTGAACCTGGGTCGAGACCCACTAGGCCAACAAATGGGAAGGGGACAACTATTTTGTTAGTGATAAAAATGGAAACGCCAGTTGCGTCACCCTTTAATATGGCATGAGTCTGCATAATTATCTCACAGTTGGGTTTTGCGTTGCCTAGGAGTCATACAATATATATGAGTCTATTTACTCCTCCAACTAGTTACTCTTCTAGTCTTTATGGAGTGTACTTCAATGCCTCATGTCTTTTTACACGGTATCACATGGCTGTCATTAATCATGTTTCCAAGTCACTTTTGTGTCATGTTCTTACATGTTTAGGGGAAGTGTTAGCCTATCTCGGTCATCTATAGTTGTCAGCTAACTTCTTTTTGAGTTTATCATCCCCGTTTAACATACACTCCATTGCTTTATGAATTCACCCATTCACCACATTATCTCGGTCTATTCCATGTCAATTAATGGGGGATACTCAAGGCCCTCCTTCGATGGATATTCTCCTATCGACTTAATCCCAATATCCAGGAGCTTGATTTAAGAACTAGTAATACCTTAGAGCTTGTAGACCTCAGTGGTAGGTTTACTCACGAATCACAGTGAGTTTAAATCATCGACTCCTGATCGATAAAGTCCACAAGTGTTCAACATTGGCTTATCTATTTACACATAGTGGACTACGCTATCTACCCTAGGGTTCGTTTTCATCATTTATTAACAATATACCTCATTCACTGGTAATCAAGAAATTTCTACCATGCTCGACATTAGGACATTTATTGGTATGTTGTAGATCCATATCATCAAGGTTATGTCAAACACCTTGGGCTAGGGACATGTTACTTTTATATGGGACCCTTCCCAGGCTACATTGGAGTATGTATTACGTATGTACTTTGAGCACTAATTCTGGGAAACCTCCTATCTATTATGTGTCCATAGTCCCATTAATGTATACTATGAAATAAATGAACACTGTATTCATTGGTGGCTATGATCTATTTTATGTCTCACATGGATCCACCATGTATTTTTCATGGCCATGTATTAACATTTCATGTCATGGATCTGTAGTGTATGTCTTGGTGGCCATATTCAACATCTCTTCATGATTAAGCATGGGTATGCCACCTCAGGAGTGTTATTATCACATATGAGACTTCAACATTTGGCTTCTTTTGATCTTATTTATTGGCTTTGCCATATTCCTCCTATTTTTACTTATGAGCTTTATTGTAATACATTTCAGCCATTAATTACTCTTCGTACCTCATGCATTAGGGGGGCATTATTATTAGCATATTTTTCTCCCTACAGTTAGTAGTTGAGAAATATTTTGTTATTGACCATTCACATAGCCTTTGACTCATCACTTGACCTAGTTTTTTGCACAACCACACAGTCCTAGTGCTTTCCAATGTTGTCACAACTCTTCATCCATAGGAAATACCCTCCTTCAGTGTGGTTGTAGCTGAGTTTTATTAGTTTTTTGCGTGCAAACATGGCTTGTGTTCTAGAGACTTGTGTTTCTTAGGAGATCAATTTGGATCATAGTTTTATCCTACCTATTCAAGTTGCCTTTGGTGTATTATTGTAGAATATTCTTAACACTAAATCACCCTAAGCATCTACATTTATCCTCCTTGAAGACTCTTTGGTTTTTTATATACTAGTCCATCATTGAGAGACAAGCTAATGACAAAGAAATACAAAGCTAGGGAGAAATATAGAGACATAAAGTGAGTGGGAGGATTATAGAGTTATTTTGATTCATAGATTGTTATTCACTTGTCTTTGAGGTCATATTTCTCAGAGAGGGAGATACTACCTGAATTTGGTGAGGAAATCCTATGTGCTAAGGTATACATGTATCATTTTGCTTATGATCAATAGAAATATATGTTCCCTTTCCTTTAAATCTTAATTTATGTTCAATTGTTCATGTTTATGCTTGTTATCTAAGCTAAAAGTCCTCTACAAAAGGCCATTTGTAATCTCTATTTGGTGGTGCATGTGTGCAAGATCTAGCTTTGTTGTAGAGGTCGAGATATCTTGGTTGGACTGAGGAATCTTTACATCAAACTCATCATTCTGCATTGATCTGCAATGATAACAAGTTCTAGCTCAAACCCTAGTTTAGGGATTACATGCATGAATGGTTGTTCGATCAATGGTTTGGGAACCATTGGGTTGATTGATTTTGGTCATATGTTTCTTGATATGGTAGTCTTGTTAGGGCCATAACATTGTGGAGTAATGGCTCCTAGTGGATGCATGTAATTTTTCACAACATAAAGGTACACATAATTGTATCAAATAGAAAGAAGAGGTTAAAATGTAATTGTGATGCAGGAAAGTGTTCCCTCTGCGGACAGAGGCAACCCCTATAGCCCTAGAGTGGGTCTAGTCACAAACAAGGACAGATCAACAATAGCTTTCCTTAAACAGTCAAAGTTGGAGGCCTACCTCAATCGGTGGTCAATGGAGTTTCATTGCTCTGCTCTAGCTTTTGCTTCCTCAACGAGTGATCAACCTGAAACAATGCAAAGGAAATACAGTAAAGCACATAACCGATAAACAACAATGATCTATTTACTCACAAAGTCAAGAAGTCATGAGCTATCAAGTACATTACATAAAAGACATAGGAAAACACCATTGATTGCATTAATAACGAAATAAGAGTAAGCTTACAATCAGAGTCTTGACGTCGCAAGCCTTCTCAGAGGAATCCAGCCAGCATGTTCTTCAAGCATTCACTCTTTGAAGATGGATCTCCCAACATACAAAGCCTCTCTCTCTCACTCACAAGTTTTACATCAAATAGAGGGCACCTCACAACCTTCCACAAGCTATCAAAACTCTCACACGTGTTCACACACACATCAGCTATCTATCAAAAGCACTAATAGCACTACTTAATCCAAGGATTTACCAACCAGCTGATCATAACGAAGGTGAGTGTTTAAATAGGAGAATGAGTCTCCATCAAAGGTGGAAGAGAGAGCTTATCCCCAAGGAATGTAGCACAATTGACGGAACTGCCATACAAGTGAAGGAAGGGCGACACAAACTATGCCAACAACTAGTTCTAGAGTCATCCAGAAGGGTGACTGTTGGAAAAAATTCTCCCAATCTAGATCATTGCGGGTACATAATAGGGATTCAGCGCTGGCATCGCTAGTGAGCAGTGTAGCCAGTCAGATCATCGCTAAAGATCACAAGTAACCTCATGATGGGGCATGAAATCGGACCATTGTGGGAATCAGATGTACTTTTGCACAGGCAGTGTGGCTAGATTGTTTATGAGTGCCCTTCAACGTGTATATTAAGTCCATAGTCGTGATGAGGCAGATAACTTAGGAAAAGTGGGTCAATTGGCAGCATAAGAGAGCCTTTATTCAGTATGAGCATGTTTGACTTGGAAACATGACAATAGATGGACTGGGAGTGAAGGCGGTGAAAAATTACTGTGTAACAGATTCCCCCTAAAGTATGAAGCCCAAGAGAGTGGGAGGGGTGAAATAATTTACAAAACTGACTGAGCTGGAACACCATATGGAAGAACCTGCAGGCGCAAGTGCAACTGATATCTTTGATAGTGAAATACATGTAGTCTAGGCATGGATGCAACCATCCAAAAGACATACGAACTAGGTCTGTGGTATGGATGCAACCATCCAGCTAATAAGACCATGATAATGATAATGGTATGGTCACAGCCATCCATGAAGACACAGGTACGGTCGCAACCATCCATCAATGAATCATGTAATCACGAACCAATCCACGTAGCCTAAACATGTGTGATCTGAGTTCAGGGTCTTGAACCCAACTTATCATAGTAGAAATTCTAACATGCGAATAGAGGTGTCGAAGTCGAGCATGAGAGAAAATCGCTTGATTATCGGTCGATGATGTAAACCATTAATAAGCGCGAGAGAAACCACCAATAATGCCAATGGTTCTCAAGGTACTATCCAATACAATCCACGATGTGTGAAGAATGAGCTGAAGTTGAACACTCGTGGAATCACCCAATCGATGACCAATGATGTAAGTCAATCATCAGGCATGAAGAACTTGCCATTGAGGCATGCAAGCTCCAAGGTACCAAAAGGGGTCTCTAGATCAATCTCCTAGATAATGAGCTAATGTCGACAGGAGACAACCTATCGCAGGAGGACCATAATGTTTCCCCCATCAATGACACGAGACAAGGAACAAGCAATAGATGGGGAAACACAATATCAGAGGAAAAAGAGGGTAAACTGCAAAAGGATTATACTCTTGAACATGTCAGCGACACGACTTTGGAGGGTGGCAGCATTCAGGTACCAAAGGATCAGAGGCTTAATGGAGATAGCATGGATCAGATGGAGTGAGGCTAAATGACAACCCAAACCCGTGGAAGGCCAAATGATGATGTATGGATATCCCAACCTGACAAGAAGCAAGAGTGTCGATGTTCAAGAGTGACTAGCTGCCATAGGTAATCAATGATGATTTCCAAATTTCCCCCCACCATTGTTGGCGAGTACCCAATTATTTTTGGAAACAAGTTTGAAGGGGATAGCATATGCTTGTAATAGAAGTTCGACCTTCGGTCGAATCCAACCTAGCAATAATTTAACGAGCCCTAAGAAGGAGAATCTTGAGTCTCGTCACGATGATGAGTCCAATGTCATTAGGGTTTAATGAGTCTGACATAGGTAAAATTCCGAGTCTTTTTCATGTTTAGGGAGTTTGAAAAAGACATGGAAAAGAAAACTCCAGGTGGGTCCTTTTTTGTAAATTTGTGTCTCTTGAGCCCGAAAAAGTATAAAATGATACTCAAAATAACTACTTAACCATTACGATCAAGGAGTACTTTTCATGATCTCGACCTGAAAAAGTAGAAAAGCGATCAAAATCATGTTGTTTCATAACCAATAACAAGCCTGAAATGACAAAGGCTCGACAATCTTTTCTTGTTTACACGGTCGGAAAAGAGCTTAAAACATACTGCCATTTTTATTCTCTTTAACGAGTCAAAAAGGGAAAAATACTCAGCAATCTTTTCATCTTTTACGAGTCAGAAAAGAGCTTGAAGGAGACTCGTCCTAGAGAAACAAGTGGTATAAAGGGTAGCAACTGGTTCTAGCAATGGTGGAACTGCTTAAAACATGTAATGGTCAATAGGCTGGGTAATAAAACCACTCATCGCTGAGGTTCCTTAGGAAATGAAAAACAACCAAGTGAAAGCATATGATCAGCCAAAGAGATGGTGGCAATGGAATGAAACAACCAAGGCTCATCTAGCAGAATTTAGTGGATAGACAGCAATCACGAGATGTAAATTAGGTATGGGTTCATTTTTACACAAGCTTGAACCATGGAGAACTCTGCTCGAATTCGGTTTCATGTGTACATAAGCTTGAAATGAAAAACTATGCTTGTTATGAGTTCGCATGCCCCCAACATAATGATGTAAATGGAGGTACATGCCCCCCAAGCTTCATTACATTCAATGAAGTGGATGGAATGAAGGTTCACTTTCGAGATCTTGGAAAGACTTGACTTGGATTTTACGAGATCTTAATCAAAGACTCGATTTGGAAAGGGGAGTTGCTTCATTTTTTAATGAGGTTGACACAGTAAAAGAACTATCCTCATAACCCTTGTTTCATTTTCTAACGAGGTTGACATGGGAACAAACTATCCTCGTATGCCTTGTTTCATTTTTTAACGAGGTCGACACAAGATCAAAACTATCCTCGGGATTCTTGTTCGTGGGCCACATGAGAACATGGCTCCCAAGAGGTCTTCACGGGATGGAGGAAACACACTCTAGGAGGAATACATGTCATGATGCACCAATGATAGATCAGGTTCCAATGCCCCTAGTACATGATGTACAAGATCATCTGCATGATCATCAACAAAGGCGGAGATGGAACTGGTAGCCACATAATTGACCTCTGGCAAAGAAGGTACTGCTTGCGAGCAAGAACTGAGAGGGGATGACAGCTACGCAGGAGGCACCGGGGGACTAAAGAAAGATAATTGATCTATGGTTACCACTCTTCCATCATGTGGAAAACAAACCACATGGAAAAGTGAAGAGATGAGGGCCCCCATGGCATAAACATAGTCACGGCCGAGGAGAAGACTGAAATCTAAAGCACCTTGGACAATCAGTACATCTATATAGACAGTTTTTCCTCCCAGAGTAACAGGGAACTTCAGAAGGATCCCTAACGGTTAAATGGTTCCTCCGTCAAATGCTAACAGATTCTGTGCAACCGGCACAAGCTGTAAGGAGCGCAAATCTTGCTAAGTAGTGGAAGGCATAAGACTGACAGATGCACCCTCATCCAAGACAGTGGTAGGTACTGCCTTATCATTGGCATGTATTGTAATCTGGAAAGGCACATGGGATGGAAGGAAAAATGCAGTCAAATGACTCCATTCGAAGGAAACGACTGAACTACTTGGTGGGGGAATCGTATGATTGCTCCCCTGCACTACAGGAACCAAAGAAGGACCCTCTTGACTAGCAGGGATAGGAGGGTCATTTTCAGACTTAGGAGAATTTTACAAGATGAGAAGAACATGAGCATGACGCTCTTCTGAAACAAAGTGATCAACAGGTGGTAAACCCAAGTTGACACTCTTTCCGACCAATGGTTAGTCTGGAGCAGGCTTAGCACAGCCAGGTTCGGAAAGTGGAGGACGGACAAGAGAAGAATCTAAATCAATCTCTTGGTCTATGGGGAGAGGGTTTGAAGAGAGACTCTGATAACCAATAGGAAGTTGGGGTGAAGAAGCTGTAACACTTTCCAAAACGACGGAAGCTTTATCCATGAGCAGACAAAGGTGAAGGGGATGGTTGCCTTCACATAGCGTACAGGGGAATCAAATCTTCCCTTTCTTCTTACCATTGCCAGTTGATAGGGTAGCATCACCATGAGCTTCAGAGGATGATGAGGGATGAGCCGGATCATGAGACCATACTTCTAAGATCCTAGGAATGCCAGGAAAATCACGAAGAAGATGGTCACCCTTGCACAATTTACAAGGAAACTTAACCTTCTGCGGAGGAGCAGAAGGTGGTCTGACCTGAGATGTACTCAGATCAGTAGCTGCACAGGTGGCCTTGCATTTATCAGACTTCTTCTTCATCTTCATCTTCTTCTTCTTCTTCTTAATCTCCTGCTTACTAAATGTGAAACTTTCACCAGGCGAAGGAGGAGAGGAGGAGGAAGAAACAAGTGAAGAATGCGTAGGCTCAACCTTGGAATCAACATGTTGTGGTTTAGATGAAGTATACAGTGGAACAGGAGTCATGATGCTTGGGACCACTGAGGTTGAAAACAACCACATAGGCAAACCAATGGTTAACGCAAGCAAAGACAGTGTTGCCATATACGGAGCACTGACATTTCCAAATGGAGGAAACAGACTAGGATTTCCATCTGGGGGAAGACCTTGGCTGGTAGACTTGAGGAATGTGGCCATCGAGAATGAGCCTGAAAACACTCTTGTCACAACTAAGAACTTGAACTGTTACTAGGAATATTTCGTGGGCAATAAATTTTATGACGCAGGAACAAAAAATAACCTTTTCATGTTTCAAGAGTCGAGAAAAGGACGAAAAGGTGACTCTATCTCTTTCGAGGTTTAATGAGCCTAAAAGGACAAGTGCTTAGATTGACCTTTTCTTTTAGGGAGTCTGAAAAGGAACGAAAGTGACTAATTTGGAGAGCTAGGCAAAAGGTTTACCAAACAATCGGTAAAACCACATATACACCTTGGCAGTCGTATGAAAACCAAGGACTTTCTGTACGATAGTGAATATTTCACTTTTGCACACTAAATGAACGCAAACTTTTGATTTTTTGATGTGTTTTTTTTAAACTTAAAGAAACAAATAGGCAAGTGTGAAAGAACCAGTTGATCCAAACAATCATGATCTATGTTTGGTAGCAAAAAGAAATCGAATCAATACCCAAGACTGGTTCAATAACTATCACTAAAAATCAACAAAAAACAAAGAATGAGGAAGGCTCAATCAAACCAACAAGAGGGTTGTAGATGAGTCTTGAGCAAGTCAGCAACCAAGACAATTGATTCAAGGAACTTGAAATAATGAACTAGGTTACATGGGAAAAAATGCAAAATTCATTCAACAAAGCCAACAAGGAGTGCCTTGACCATAAAGAGTGACAAACAAATGATTGAGCAAGCAAAAACGACAAGGGATCAAAAGGTCTGGAAAACTCAGGAGGCAGAATTGAGAAAATAAATTCTATAGGTATCATCGCGAGTGAAACACTAGCAACTAGAGCTGATAAGCAGCTAGCTCTAGCAACAGAGCATTGTCAGTGCGGAAGTACACGTCTTTCCCGCGATGATCCGATTTCCAAGATCGTCACGACTGTGTGATGTTCGACACACAGGATTTTACAAAAGAGTGATCGCGATGTCAGTGCAACTGTTAGACTAAGGTTCGCAATGATGCAAAAAGTAATGACAAACGCGCCAAAAACTCCCAAACCAAAACCAGCCAGTCTAACAAATAATAGAGGGACCTCCCTGATCAACCCAGGTGACCTAGAAGACTGCTAATTAATCCCCAAAAACAAAGAGAGACCAAAATCAAAATCAAAACAAGAGCAAAGAGAAGAACATAAGATAGAGTCCCCGGCAGAGTCGCCAATTTGTGATGCAAGAAAGTGTTCCCTTTGTAAACAGAGGCAACCCGTCTAGCCCTAGAGTGGGTCTAGTCACAAACAAGGATAGATCAACAATAGCTTTCCTTAAACAATCAAAGTTGGAGGCCTACCTCAACTGGTGGTTGATGGAGTTCCATTGTGCTATTCCAGCTTTTGCTTCCTCAATGAGTGATCAACCTGAAACAATGTAAAGGAAATACAGCAAAGCACGTAACTGGAAAACAACAATGATCTATTTACTCACAAAGTCAAGAAGTCATGAGCTATCAAGTACATTACATACAAGACATAGGAAAACACCATTGATTGCATTAATAATGAAATAAGAGTAAGCTTACAACTGAAGTCTTGACGTCGCAAGCCTTCTCAGAGGAATCTAGCCAGCATGTCCTTCAAGCATTCACTCTTTGAAGATGGATCTCCCAACATACAAAGTCTCTCTCTCTCACTCACAAGTTTTACATCAAATCAAGGGCACTTCACAACCTTCCACAAGCTATTAACACTCTCACACTTGTTCACACACACACCAGCTATCTATCAAAAGCACTAACAACACTGCTCAATCCAAGAATTTACCAACCAGCTGATCATAGCAAAGGTGAGTGCTTAAATAGGAGAAGGAGTCTCCATCAAAGGTGGAAGAGAGAGCTTATCCCCAAGGAAGGTAGCACAATTGACGGAACTGCCATACCAAGGAAGGAAGGGTGACACAAATGATGCAACAACCAGTTCTGGAGTCATCCAGAAGGCTGACTGTTGGAACAAATTCGCCCAATCTGGATCATTGCGGGTACATAATAGGCCCTCAGTGCTGGCATCGCCGATGCCAGTGAGCAGGGTAGCCAGTCAGATCATTGCTAAAGATCACAAGTAACCTCGTGATGGGGCATGAAATTGAACCATTGTGGGAATCATATGTACTTCCCCGCTGGCATCGTGGCTGGACTATTTATGAGCACCCTTCAACGCATATATTAAGTCCATAGTCGCGATGAGGCAGATAACTTAGGAAAAGTGGGTCAATTGGCAGCATAAGAGAGCATTTGTTCAGTATAAGCATGTTTGACTTGGACACTGTTATCACTCAGGTTTTCCTAGAAGTTGTGTAAGAGGAAAGTATACCCGAGGTAACCACAAACCAACCTTTTAGATGCAAAATCTAGCCACTCTGCATCCAGAGAGGGCTCTCTCTTTATGATTTATCTTTGTTCTTGGAAGGTTTTAGGCTAGTTATAGATTCAAGAGTTTGTTTTGGGAAAATGGTGGAATCCACAAACTGAGGGAAAGATTGAGAGCTTTCAGTCCATTGGGCTATGGAGTCAAAGGATGGCTTTACTGGATTTCTATTCTAAGCACAAGATGGTATTACAGGGCAAGATAGCTAGACAGAGAACAATCTTTAAAATTTAAAGTGGATGGGATGATTTTGAAGGGATGAAAGGCAGCTAAGAGTCTTTCACCATATCCAAAAGAAAGAAATGAGATGACTAAAAACAAAGAGCAATGAAGAATCCTTTATTATAGTAATCAACAGTGTTTAAATTAGTAAAGCAAGGGCATTTAAGAATTCGTGCTTATAACTAATTTAGAGGAAAACATCAAGAATAATAACATTTGAAAACAGAGTACAATTAAGCAAATTCTGTTCCAATCTCTTATGCAAATTATTCAGAAATGAACATGATGGTATTATGTGTTCAAATTAGTAAAGCAAGAGCATTTAAGAATTCATGCTTATAACTAATTTGGAAGAAAAAATCAAGAATAATAACATATGAAAACAGAGCACAATTAAGCGAATTCTATTTCAATCTCTTATGCGAATTATTCAGAAATGGATATGATGGTATTATAGGCTGATATAAAATTTTAGACAAAGGGTAGAAAAACTTATTGAACTACTGTCCAACACATGAATCCTGCAACAAGTCCAGTGCTTTGAATCGTCATCCAGTTAAGCAACGAAAAATTTCTCCAAACGCTTTTATTCTGAAAATCTCAAGGTTACAGCAAAGTAATGGAATCCGCCTCTACACTCTCTTTCGAGGATTTATTTATACACTAAATAATTAAAAATATCTCACACGATCCTGGCCCATATTTTGGGGTGACTAAGGATTATTTTACAAGCAAATAGGAGATAAACAGTCTCGTGGATGACATGGCGATAACTGTTGATGCGTTGTTTGGATTATTTTACAAGTAAATTGGAGATAAACGGTCTCGTGGAGGGCATGGCGATAACTGCTGATGCGCTGTTCGAATTATTTTACAAGTAAATAGGAGATAAACGGTCTCGTGGATGCCATGGCGATAACTGCTGGAGCGTTGTTCCCTATCTTTGTGGATGTGATGGAGGTAAGTGCTGGATGTGCTGCTCCCTTTCTTTGTGGATGTGCTAGAGGTAAGTGCTGAAAAAGGGCTCGTTGCTGTCTTTTGGAGTAATTTCTTTGCTTGCTTGACACTCCTTGTCTTAGGCCACAATGAAAGAGATGGGGTTTCCACAGAAAGATCTACTGGAAGTGAGACTGCCATAGACTCTTCACCTCTTGTTTGAATTACCATTGGCCGTGTAGTAGATATTCCTCCTGGAGATGCACCTACATCCGAATTCCCAAAACCCTTATTTTCTGCAACAGACATCACAATGCCACCTAAACCACTACCAATAGATTCATCAATACTAATTGCAGCAACTGCAACTGCTGAAGCTGCTGCCTCAGCTTCAGCCTCAGGATCCACCATCTGTTGACATCTATCTTCTGTCTTGTTAAAATAACTTGTGGAATCACTTTCAGTTGTGGATAAACTTCTCTCCCTGGATGCATCTGGTCTACATGCCACAAAATGTCCTAGCCCAGGGGAAACAACTCGTGAGAGAGAGCAGCTGCCAGGTAGTAGTAGTGTTGGCGATGTGACTGCCCCAAATTGAATTTTTTCACCAACTAGAAGTGAATTAAGAGGAACTGTTCCTGATGACAAAGGTTTCTCCTATGCTAATATTGAAGTTACTGATAATCCAGAATCAAGAGATAAGCCACTGCAATCACCTAATGGTAACAGTGGAGTTCATTTGGACTCAAAAGATGGAGGTTTCATGGCTTCTTCTAATTGAATTTGTGTCAAACTTACAACCTGCTAACTCGACCGGGTGCTACCCCAAGCTCCCATAATTGTACCAGTAATATTATCTCGTCCTATGCTTTGGTTCTCAAATCTTGGCCCTTTTCCTACGTCTGCATCAACATGTGAAATGACGGGGATGGGACTTGTCTGAATTGACTTTGAAGATATTAATCTTTTATCATTAGAACAATCTGTGTTCCCTGCTGTTGTACCAATAGGAGACAGTGGCTGAGAGACTATAGAAGCCACAAAAGGAGCAGATGAACTAGCATGAGGCACATTTCTCCCATCAATAGAGGCAGTTTCTGACACAACTGTAGACGGTGTTGTTGAAGTTTGTCTCTCTCCTCCTGAGGACATAGTAAGCCTATGTGACATAGCTGGATTTACATCTCCTTGGGCAGCTAATTTTACAGGGTTTCTCTGTTTCCGAGCAGCCTGATCCTTTGATTTGGCCTTAATCTCCTTCTCTCTCTGCTCACGCTGATCATTTAACATCTGCCTTTTAGACCTCACCTCAATAAAATCATCCACATCACTTGGGGTCTCAATGCCAGACTATTTAAAAATGCATACAATGCCACTCTACAAAGGGACATCATCTGCCACTTCAGAATTTTCATGTTTTCTGAAAGTTCCTTCAGTTTAACGAGAACCATTCACCATTGGCACATGAAAACCACTTTTTTGAGGTGCTTTGCTGCCTGTCACTTTGTCCACTTTGTTTTCATGGTGAACGGTGGACGAAGTCCCATAGCTCATCCTTGAACCAACTTCTGATATTACCAGCTTATCAGTACTCAACCCCAAATCCATTTTCGCCCCTTTGCTCATTAAGCCACATGCTGAATCAGGCAGTACAGAATTCTGCAACTTTTCTTCTTGTCTATGGATGCCATTTGAGGCTGAAGATTCAAGCTGCCTTCTATCAACACTTGGAATTCACTTCGACGGATGTTCCTGCGACCTTGCTTAGGCTTACTAGAATCTGACACAAACCACATCCCCTCTGCTGGGTTTGCGGATAATCCTGATGCAGTTGTTCTCGCACCATGCATTTGAAAACAGATTCCGCAGTTATAGAACATGAAGCAATAACAGTTGTTGTTTGGGGGTTTCCAGATTGAAGAGACTCAGCCATCCAGTGTTGTTGGTAACCTTTGCAATCTTCTTGAAGCAAATTAACTGCACAGTCAAGATGCCTTCTGAGGCTTGGAAAAAGGCCTTGCACTTTCTTGAGAAATTCAATTAAGGACATATTCTTAAGGCCAGAAGGTGCCTTGCTGACAGTGGATAGCGTAGAACGAAATTGCTTGCAAGGACAATCCATGGTGGCACGAGACTTCTCCAAAGTTTTATTTGCATTTTTGTGTTTAAACATACATATTGCATGTTTAAAGTTTTTGTATATATATTTTATTATATGGTAACCAATAAACATTATTTAATTACCATAAGGGCGGGATTATAATATAAAGATATATTTAACCAAAGGGCTTATAAAGCGGGGTTTTTAATGAATTTTTGGGAAAATAATTACTTTGGTTAAACTATATAATATAAGGGTTTTTGGGATATTTATAAAAAGGGAGTTATATACTTAGGATAAGGTATTTTATTAGGGATTTAGTATAATAGAGTTAAATGTAAATATGGCAAAGGACAAGGAAACTCAAAATATTTTTGCACATCTAAGAAAGTGATAACTTCTGAAGTAAATTGCATTATTTTATCTTCAACACTTAAACTTAGAATAGCAAGTTATATTGAGGGATTTTTATGGATTTTTGCATGAGTTTCCTAAGTAAAATAGGATTTTACTTAGGACAAAGTTAAAGATGGAAGATTATAATGATGGATTATCTTAAGTACTTAGGTCTTTTTGATCATTAGGCCGAGGGTTCGGTCCCTCCAGAGGTCAAGGAAATGCCTTGAGCCCCTTTGATCTCCAAATACCTTAGTACTTTGGGGGAAATTAGTAAAACTTTTGAGGGGAAAGTGATGAGGGAGGCTAATGAGTTTGACTTTGCTTGCGGTGATTTTCCAGTGTATTTCCTGCTTTAGTACTTGTGATGAAAGTAAAGGATAAAAAACATGTAGCAGCATCAGTCATCAGATAACTCTTTGTAGCACCATCTACCTACCCTATCTACTTAATACTACCATTTTCTCTTCTTTATTAGGGTGCATTTAGACTTGCAAACCCTCATCAACATTTTTTCTTTTTACAAGGAAAATCTATCTAATTCTATGCTTATTACATCCAAGGGCTTAGATTAAACTGTTGAGCACGTTTTATTAACTCTAACTATCTACTTATCTGCCAAGATTAAACTGTTTGGTCAGATATTTATTCTCTAATCTACAACATGAAATTGAAATCTGAGTAAGCCAATTTTAAACAGTTTGACTTATTCATGAATTGTGGCAAAGGTTGGACAAGCTGGACACAATTGTTTTCTTACAAAAATGAAGTAGTAGTGGCATTTGGATTTGCACACTTTCCTTGGTCTATTTTTGCTTGGGGTTCATTTCTTTCACTTCTTTTTGACCACTTTATTTTTCTTACCCTTTGATTTTTCTTTTAGGGTACACCCTCTTTACATTTTTTAACTTTTTTGACTTTTTGGTTTTTCAAGAATATGGAACAGCTTTGCTCAAGAAAGAAGGTTTGAACATATTCCATATTTCAATCAAGACAATCATGAAAGATGAAACCTATTGGTATAGGAGGCTAACACTGGCTCCACTTGGGGATGGCTTTTCCTTGTGGAAAGTCAAGAACACCAGGTCAGATGCCTGAAAATGTCTTCAAACTGGAAGTATGAAATCTTCCTTCTTCTGGTAGCTTTATTTTAGATATGATACTGAAACTTTTGGAACTTAGGGCCTTCACTTCGGGCTTCAATTCTAAGATGTCACCATCCAATCCAAAACTGCATTAGAAAAAGGATGTATTATGTACAAGTTAGAAACATTAAAACATTCTAGTAAATTGGATAAAAATAATGCTTAAGCATTCGACCATTGACTGGTCCTTCTTCAACTTCTGAATTATCCAACTCCTTCAAAAAGTAAGTGTTGTTTCCCTGCAAGGCATGAATGATATAAGGCCCTTTCCACAAGAAATCAAACTTTCCATGTTTCCCTTTTTCTTCTCTTCTAGAATCCCATCTCAGGACATTATCACCTAGTTGAAAATCTTCTGCTTTAGTCCTTTTATCAAACATTTTCTTTAGCTTTTCCTGCAAGACTTGGGATCTTTGGTATACCTCTTCCCTGGTTTGTTGCAGATGGATTGTTTGATTAATCCTTCTTTGAATGTCATTTGGCTCCACTTGAGCCTCCTGAAGTAATTTCATAACAGGGGTTCCTAAAGATGATGTGAATCTTGCTTCAAGACCATAAACTAACTCATATGGACTAGTCCTAATTGATTTCTTAGTTGTAAGTCTGTCTACCCACAATGCATTGGTCAATTTCTTGTGCCAATTCTTTTTGTTTTCTTCCAATAACTTTCTGATGATATTGATAAGGCTTTTATTAGAACATTCTGCTACTCCATTACCCTGGGGGTAATAGGCTGTTGAATGGCCTAGAGTAATATGATATTTACTACAGAAACTGATCATTTTCTTTGATTTAAATGCAGCAGCATTGTCTGCTATAATTTTTTCTGGACAGCCAAATCTTGAAAGGATGTTGGTTTCTAAAAACCCTATGATCACAGAATCATTAGACTGTCTACATGGGATGGCTTCAATCCATTTAGTGAAGTAGTCTGTGGCAGTTAAAATCCATCTATGTTGCCCAGAAGAGGGGGGATGAATTTCTCCAATAAAATCTAACCCCCATTGTTGAAAAGGTCTTTCTGTGGAAAATGGTTTTAAAGG
>APFE030641643.1:17421-33049 GCA_000404065.3 Pinus taeda | reverse complement strand
AGTAATATTCAGAGCTGCCGACACCTCCATTTTGGTTCTTGTGGATTCAAAATGGAGGTTTCAGATGTGGGCCCATCGGGCTTTAAAACATTTTAAGGTTTAATCTAATATTCTGATTGTCAGTAGAAGTCTTTCTTTCAATGGTTTCCACTCTGTCTCCTAATCTTTCCATACCTTTAATGATTACATCCAGCTTCTTTTCAAAAGCTGAAGGTTCTTCATTCATAGGCATTCTTCTCTCTGCCCTAGCTCTGGCCCGTTTTTCTATTAGATTTGCTTCTACACTTACCACTATGCCTTGCATTTCCTACAGTGTTTGAGGAGCTCTTTCCCTGAGGGAATAAGCTATATCAGAGTCAAAACCATCTGGAAATTTAACCAACACAGAGTCAGGAGGGGGTCTTAAGTTTTGAGGAACTGCATTATATGATTCATTGAATCTTATAATGTAATCTTGCATGGTTTCGTTAGGTCTTCTTCTTAATTTCTCAAATTCTGATAGGATCTGAAGAGGATCCTTCTTTTTCTCCCATCTATTCAAAAATGCCCTATACAAAGCTTCTAAATCAGCAATATTGTTCGGGGTAAGAGCTCTGAACCAAGTTCTAACTTCTCCAGTAAGAATCTAAACGAAAATTCTCATTCGGATATTATCAGTATCAATCTCATAAAACTCAAAGTAATCAGTCATTCTTTTGGTGTGTTGTTGAGCTGTGTAAGTACTTGATCCATCAAAAGGTGTGATTTTACTCTGGTAATCCTGAGGTAAAGCTGGAGGGTTGGCTGGTAACTATAAAGGGGCATATTGATTAGCCATTGGAAGTTAAAGTGATGTAATAGGAGTTGATGGTCTGGCAGGAGGAGATGGAGGAGTAGAAGGGATAACAGGTGTTTGAAAAGTTTGAGAAAAAGTGACTGAACTTGGGCATGCTTCAGTAATCACAGAAATGTTTGAACTTTCTTCAAAGGTTTGTTCAGACTGAATAGATTTATGCAATTCTTTATCAAGATGATGTGACACAAATCCGTATTGCAAATCTTCAAAGAACACTGGATCTGGAACTAATCTAGATAATTCAATTTCAGAAAAGTTCACAAACAAAGATGTTTCAAATCGTGCATCAAAAGGAACGTCATCAATATATATAATTTTCACAGGACAAGATGCAGATCTAGAAAGTGGTCTAGAACTTCCTATACGCTCCTGACTTCCTCTTTCAGAACTTTCTTGACTTCCTTGTCTTCTAAGAATCCTGGGAATCAGATTTGGATTTTAAAATATTGGTGGTGGATTGGGGTCAGGGTTTGACCTAGTATGTCGAATCCTTTCTGAAGCTAGTTTCCTAGACTATGTGTTTTTTGAATTTTTTGGTTTTAATTGAAAGAATAAATACAACTTCTACAAATTCTTCAAGAAATAATGATGTGTGATTTAAGATTTCTCAAAGATATGTTTAAACTAGAGAATCTGATTGAAAATATTGAAACTAAGATTCAATATGTAAGCTAAATCAGAGATAGACTGAAGCAACACTTATTTACTTTTGCAATTGCAGAGCAAAAGAAATTTCAAAGGCTACCTGGCTAATCTTCAAACTCTGTCCATAGCTTATAAATCAAACAATAGTATCAATAAAATGATTCAGGTCCCCAGTATGGTCGCCACTATGTTATCACTCAGGTTTTCCTAGAAGTTGTGTAAGAGGAAAGTATACCCGAGGTAACCATAAACCAACCTTTTGGATGCAGAATCTAGCCACTCTGCATCTAGAGAGGGCTCTCTCTTTATGATTTATCTTTGTTCTGGGAAGGCTTTAGGCTAGTTATAGATTCAAGAGTTTGTTTTGGGAAAATGGTGGAATCCACAGACTAAGGGCAAGATTGAGAGCTTTCAGTCCATTGGGCTATGGATTCAAAGGATGGATTTACTGGATTTCTATTCTAAGCACAAGATGGTATTACAGGGCAGGATAGCTAGACAGAGAACAATCCTTAAAATTTAAAGTGGATGGGATGATTTTGAAGGGATGAAAGGCAGCTAAGAGTCTTTCACCATATCCAAAAGAAAGAAATGATATGACTACAAACAAAGAGAAATGAAGAATCCTTTATTATAGTAATCAACAATGTTTAAATTAGTAAAGCAAGAGCATTTAAGAATTCGTGCTTATAACTAATTTAGAGGAAAACATCAAGAATAATAACATTTGAAAACAGAGTAGAATTAAGCAAATTTTGCTCCAATCTCTTATGCAAATTATTCAGAAATGAATATGATGGTATTATGTGTTTCAATTAGTAAAGCAAGAGCATTTAAGAACTCATGCTTATAACTAATTTGGAAGAAAAAATCAAGAATAATAACATATGAAAACAGAGCACAATTAAGCGAATTCTGTTTCAATCTCTTATGCGAATTATTCAGAAATGGATATGATGGTATTATAGGCTGATATAAAATTTTAGACAAAGGGTAGAAAAACTTATTGAACTATTGTCTGACACATGAATCCTGCAACAAGTCCAGCGCTTTGAATCGTCATCCAGTTAAGCCACGAAAAATTTCTCCAAACGCTTTTATTCTGAAAATCTCATGGTTACAGCAAAGTAATGGAATCCGCCTCTACACTCTCTTTCGAGGATTTATTTATACACCAAATAACTGAAAATATCTCACACGCATATTTTGGGGTGACTAAGGATTATTTTACAAGCAAATAGGAGATAAACAGTCTCGTGGATGGCATGGCGATAACTGCTGATGCGTTGCTCGGATTATTTTACAAGTAAATAGGAGATAAACGGTCTCATGGATGGCATGGCGATAACTGCTGATGCGTTGTTCGGATTATTTTACAAGTAAATAGGATATAAACAGTCTCGTGGATGGCATGGCGATAACTGCTGGTGCGTTGTTCCCTATCTTTGTGGATGTGCTGGAGGTAAGTGTTGGATGCGCTGCTCCCTTTCTTTGTGGATGTGCTGGAGGTAAGTGCTGAAAAGGGCTCGTCGCTGCCTTTTGGAGTAATTTCTTTGCTTTCTTGACACTCCTTGTCTTAGGCCACAATGAAAGAGATGGCGTTTCCACAGAAAGATCTGTTGGAAGTGAGACTGCCATGAACTCTTCACCTCTTGTTTGAATTACCATTGGCCGTGTAGTAGATATTCCTCCTGGAGCTGCACCTACATCCGAATTCCCAAAACCCTTATTTTTTGCAACAGACATCACAATGCCACCTAAACCACTACCAATAGATTCATCACTACTAATTGCAGCAACTGCAACTGCTGAAGCTGCTGCCTCAGCTTCAGCCTCAGGATCCACCATTTGTCGACATCTATCTTCTGTCTTGTTAAAATAACTTGTGGAATCACTTTTAGTTGTGGATAAACTGCTCTCCTTGGATGCATCTGTCTACATGCCACAAAATGTCCTAGCCCAGTGGAAATAGCTCGTGAGATAGAGCAGCTGCCAGGTGGTAGTAGTGTTGGCGATGTGACCGCCCCAAATTGAATTTTTTCACCAGCCAGAATCGAATTAAGAGGAACTGTTCCTGATGACAAAGGTTTGTCCTATGCTAATATTGAAGTTACTGATAATCCAGAATCAAGAGACAAGCCACTGCAATCACCTAATGGTAACAATGGAGTTCGTTTGGACTCAAAAGATGGAGGTTTCATGGCTTCTTCTAATTGAGTTTGTGTCAAACTTACAACTTGCTGACTCAACTGGGTGCTACCCCAAGCTCCCATAATTGTACCAGTAATATTATCCTGTCCTAGGCTTTGGTTCTCAAATCTTGGCCCTTTTCCTATGTCTGCATCAACATGTGAAATGACGGGGACGGGACTTGTCTGAATTGACTTTGAAGATATTAATATTTTATCATTAGAACAATCTGTGTTCCCTGCTGCTATACCAATAGGAGACAGTGGCTGAGAGACTATAGAAGCCACAAAAGGAGCAGATGAACTAGCATTAGGCACATTTCTCCCATCAATAGAGGCAGTTTCTGACACAACTGTAGATGGTGTTGTTGAAGTTCGTCTCTCTCCTCCTGAGGACATAGTAAGCCTATGTGACATAGCTGGATTTACATCTCCTTGGGAAGCTAATTTTACAGGGTTTCTTTGTTTTCGAGCAGCCTGATCCTTTGTCTTCAAGTCCTTTGATTTGGCCTTAATCTCCTTCTCTCTCTGCTCACACCGATCATTTAACATCTGCCTTTTAGACCTCACCTTAATAAAATCATCCACATCACTTGGGATCTCAATGCCAAACTGTTTAAAAATGTGTACAATGCCACTCTGCAAAGGGACATCATCTGCCACTTCAGAATTTTCATGTTTTCTAAAAGTTCCTTCAGTTGGACGAGAACCATTCACCATTGGCACATGCAAACCACTTTTCTGAGGTGCTTTGCTGCATGTCACTTTGTCCACTGTGTCTTCATGGTGAACGGTGGACGAAGTCCCATAGCTAATCCTTGAACCAAATTCTGATATGACCAGCTTATCAGTACTCAACCCCAAATCCCTTTTCTCTCCTCTGCTCATTAAGCCACATGCTGAATCAGGCAGTATAAAATTCTGCAACTTTTCTTCTTTTCTATGGATGCCATTTGAGGCTGAAGATTCAAGCTGCCTTCTATCAACACTCACTCGGAATTCACTTTGGCGGATGTTCCTGCGACCTTGCTTAGGCTTACTAGAATCTGACACAGACCACATCCCCTCTGCTGGGTTTGTGGATAATCCTGATGAAGTTGTTCTCGCACCATGCATTTGAAAACAGATTCCGCAGTTACAGAACATGAAGCAATAACAACTGTTGTTTGGGGGTTTCCAGATTGAAGAGACTCAGCCATCCAGTGTTGTTGGTAACCTTTGCAATCTTCTTGAATCAAATTAACTGCACAGTCAAGATGCCTTCTGAGGCTTGGAAAAAGGCCTTGCACTTTCTTGAGAAATTCAATTAAGGACATATTCTTAAGGCTAGAAGGTGCCTTGCTGACAGTGGATAGCGTAGAAGGAAATTGCTTGCGAGGACAATCCATGGTGGCACGAGACTTCTCCAAAGTTTTATTTGCATTTTTGTGTTTAAACATACATATTGCATGTTTAAATTTTTTGTATATATATTTTATTATATGGTAACCAATAAACATTATTTAATTACCATAAGGGCGGGATTATAATATAAAGATATATTTAACCAAAGGGCTTATAAAGCGAGGTTTTTAATGAATTTTTGGGAAAATAATTACTTTGGTTAAACTATATAATATAAGGGTTTTTGGGATATTTATAAAAAGGGAGTTATATACTTAGGATAAGGTATTTTATTAGGGATTTAGTATAATAGAGTTAAATGTAAAATATGGCAAAGGACAAGGAAACTCAAAATATTTTTGCACATCTAAGAAAGTGATAATTTCTGAAGTAAATTGCAATATTTTATCTTCAACACTTAAACTTAGAATAGCAAGTTATCTTGAGGGGATTTTATGGAATTTTGCATGAGTTTCCTAAGTAAAATAGGATTTTACTTAGGACAAAGTTAAAGATGGAAGATTATAATGATGGATTATCTTAAGTACTTAGGTCTTTTTGATCATTAGGCCGAGGGTCCTGTCCCTCCAGAGGTCAAGGAAATGCCTTGAGCCCCTTTGATCTCCAAATACCTTAGTACTTTGGGGGAAATTAGTAAAACTTTTGAGGGGAAAGTGATGAGGGAGGTTATTGAGTTTGACTTTGCTTGCGGTTATTTTCCAGTGTATTTCCTTCTTTAGTACTTGTGATGAAAGTAAAGGATCAAAAACATGTAGCAGCATCATTCATCAGATAACTCTTTGCAGCACCATCTACCTACCCTATCTACTTAATACTACCATTTTATCTTCTTTATTATGGTGCATTTAGACTTGCAAACCCTCATCAACATTTTTTCTTTTTACAAGGAAAATCTATCTAATTCTACCCTTATTACATCCAAGGGCTTAGATTAAACTGTTGAGCACCTTTTATTAACTCTAACTAACTACTTATCTGCCAAGATTAAACTATTTGGTCAGATATTTATTCTCTAATCTACAACATGAAATTGAAATATGAGTAAGCCAAGTTTAAACAGTTTGACTTATTCATGAATTGTGGCAAAGGTTGGACAAGATGTACACAATTGTTTTCTTACAAAAATGAAATAGTAGTGGCATTTGGATTTGCACACTTTCCTTGGTATATTTTTTCTTGGGGTTCATTTCTTTCACTTCTTTTTGACCACTTTATTTTTCTTACCCTTTGATTTTTCTTTTAGGGTACACCCTCTTTACATTTTTTAAATTTTTTGATTTTTTGGTTTTTCAAGAATATGGAACACCTTTGCTCAAGAAAGAAGGTTTGAACATATTCCATATTTCAATCAAGACAATCATGAAAGATGAAACTTATTGGTGTAGGAGGCTAACATGTTGTATGTGTTTTCGGGGGAATAAAGTAACTCACAATCAATCTCATTTTGGTGACTATATCATCTTCAACATCTCGACTTTCTACCTCTACTCTTTTTTTTCATCTTCACGTTTACAATCTATTTATATGTGTTGCTACTACACTTTGTTACTTCTATTCTCAACAATTTACATTCAACTCAAGACTATAGCTATTGACATAGGTCAAACTATTTTCATGTACGTTTACTGCAAGTCTAGTATTTTTCATTCTAATATGGTGAATCGATCAAGCAACATCACAAATTTTGTGTTCGGGTACATATACTATCTGTTGCACAAAAATTGTCACTTTGACATTCTGCAATCAATATGAGTCTATCACCACTCATACCTTCCTCCTTTGCAAGTCTTAAACCTCAGTTATTCATGTCAAGCCTTGAAAATAAGAGAAAGACCTTAAAAATCTCTAAAATTTTGGTTTCGTACTTTCTCTTAGCATTACCTGCGGTTCTGCACCTATTGGTCATGTCCCTTGTGCACCTAACCGCTCTATATCTGTGTTATGGGTGCGAACCCCTGTAAAAGTTAAAAAGGCACAAGTGCATTCTTAAAAACTCACTTTGAGTCATTTCTGGAAGCTTCTAGAGGGAAGCTTGAGGTGGCAAGTTCGCTTCTTGAGAGTGAATTCATCCCATACCTTGAGGAGCTAACCCCTTGATGTGAGGATCTTATCCCTTTGAAGAAGGACTCTATCCCCTCAATGGTAGACCTGTAACCTCCCTCCTTTGCACTATAAAATGAAGCATTGCGCTCGTTACTTGGGAGGTTGAAAGCTGAATATTTTTGAGAGTAAATGCTGCTGGAACTTAGTCTTCCTAATTGAGCTTTTGAGAGGAGAGATTACATACCTTTTGATCTCATTTGGAAGAGAGTGAGGCTTGTCAAAGTACAGGAGACGCTTGTTTGGACCCTGGGAAGAGCTTGTACAACATCAAGGCACCAAGGTTGTAAAGTTCTTCTATATCAAAGTTCATACAATCAAGTTTATTTTTCTCAATAAGCTGTTTTTTATGGTTTATTTCATGGATTCCTTGATCACCATAATGAACATGATTTATTATACTAGCTATGCAGGTGTTATTTGATATGTACTTGTTTGTGATTGCAGGTTCTTAAAAGGAAACTCTTTTGGAGCTATTGGAGCATGGTTGCCACAAACTAGCGTTGGACTTAAGGTAGGGTCTAAAACACCTCTTTAGTTTTTATTAATGAGTCGCAATATGTTTAGAGAAAGGTAAATCTGCTTGTCCTGCTTGTTGCTAGATATCAGTTGATATTAGGGAGATTGATCTTGTCCACAAGAACGATTTATCCAGACAACAAATTGGCGACTCCACTGGGGACTTGAATTTGTTGTTTTTGAATTTTCCTTTTTCTTTGACTTGAGAAACTTGATTTTTGTTTCTGGTTTTTGCTTGATGTGTGTGGGATTGGGTAGTTTTTAGGTCTTGTATTGTTTTTTTGTTTTTTAGAAATTTTTACGAGGACCGCACGTTCTGTTTGTATTACTGTGCAGACCTGTCCGCACTGTTACTTTACTGCACAGAGCGGTACCACATCTGGTTTTACTGGAAGCCTGCAAACCCTGTCAAAATTTTTGAAAAACTTAAAATGTTTTCATCCAGTTAGGTTTAAGATTAGTTCACAACTTTTAGTGTCTACCCAGATCTGCATGTCTCCTATCAAAAGTCTCTTGTGAGTAAGTTCCATTGGTATTTTTGTTTTAGGTGATTTTCGAGAAGTTTTGCATGCCTGGATTGATTTTCACTTGGTTTCTATAGTCACTCAAAGATTAGAAGTCTAAGAAACCTTAGATTACCCTAGTATCTTTTGTCTTCTTGATGAGTCTGACCTGTTTATGAGATCTGTCCTTTGTGAGAAATAGATTTCGTTTCTCTGTGCCAAACTTTGAATGAACTTGATTATAAGTTTTGAAATTCATTTTTATAAAAGAAAACACATTTGGATGTTTTTGATTGATTTGTTTTTCTGAATGAATTAATCCTTAGTTTACTGAATAGCTAAGTAAAACGTCCTCAAAAATATTTGAAGCTTCTATCAATTAGATTTTTAGAAATCTTTAGATCTCAAGATTAGTTTTTCATAGTTTTGAGTGTTTTCTAGAAATTGTAGCATCTCTTTTGGAAAAATTGTTTTATGTAGTTTTGAGTGTTTGAAAAGAAAAGGGATTTATTTTTTGTGAGCTTTAATTAGTAGCTTCGTTTTGAGTTTATTGAAAAAGACAAAAATATTTTCTTTTCATTGACATGTTGAAGGAAACATTTGATTTTCAAGAAATTGCATACACGACTCTTTCTTTAGCTAGAGATTCATTGAAAGGAAAAACGAATTGTTTATCATCTTAGGTTCATTTGTTAGTGTTTTTGGAGTCGAGTCTTCACACCATCAAAGTTTCATCTCCATACTTATTGACTTAAGAAACAACCAATAAAAATAACTCTTAATTAAAATTCATCTAGCAATTTTTTATTTCTAGGGCTCTTATCACCAATATAGCTTAGGTTAGTATCTTGGAGTAGGGAGTAATTAACTCTCCAAGGTAGTTAAAACAAACAAGTAGTTGTATCTTGCGGTAGGAAATAAATCCAATTGTAATTGATATAATTTGGGAAGCTTCTCTTAAAGGAGTCAATCACGAGATCATGTCCGAACCTTTGAGACAATCAAGTCTGTCTCAATGGGAAAGATAGCATATTTGCATGTATTAAAAATGGTAAACCTCGGATTAACCATTGTTGAGGAGCTTGGGGTCACTTGTTGGTGAATCTCGGATTGATCATGTCGAGAAGCCTTCAAGGGGATTGAGCTTTGCTACTCTGCCCTTGTGCATAGATCGGATCGTAGACTGTTCCCCCATTTGTATTTGTTACTGTTGGTAACCTTAGTGACCATAATCTTAAGATTCTTTCCTAAGGTGACGGTGAAGGATGGGTCTCACTGTACCTAGAGCAGACATCAACTAGACTCACTTGGACTCTCTGGGGGGTTCTCTTCAGTCGAGATGGTTATGTGAAGAAACTTATGCTAGTCTGTTTCATTAAGCAGGTTGTCAGGGTAACTGTTCCAACCGCCATTTCTATATTGAATTCTGCGACATTGGATTTCATCACCAACTAGTGTTTTCAGTATAGAAAGTTACTGTTTGTGTGTGGTTTGAACTCTTAGATTTTTTTTAGGTGTGTGATTCAATTGTTTGTTTCCTTAGAGACTCTAGGTGCTTTTATTGAAATTTTTCTTTGTTTTCATGTGATTACTTTCATCATACACCCAAAGATTATTATCCTTGATCCATCATGTCGGGACAGTCATCTATGTTCTCCCAATCATCAGAAACATTTTTATATGGCGGTCCTACAATTCCTTTGGGGTACCAGTCACTTTCTGGTACTTTTTCAGGAGCAACTCCTCAACCAACTGAATATCAGTTATCACCTGGTAATAATGGAACTAAAATGTTGAATGTAGAGCCAATTTTTATGATGTCTGGTAGTATTCCAAATCCGCAACCTAAAGGTAGTCAACTACCACCTGGGGGGAAAGGTAGTCAGTTACTGCCTGGGGGGCAAGGTAGTTAGTTACCACCTGGGGCGAAACCTCAAGGTAGTTAGTTATCGCCTGGGAGGCAACCACAAGGTAGTCAGTTTCCATTTGGAGGGCTACCTCAAGGTTATCAACCTTCAGGACAATACGTACCCCAAGGTCAACCCCATATTCCTTAGGATGCTTTTCAATCCTAGATTAAGTACATGCCTCAGGGTTATCAACCTCAAGGTTAGTACCCAATTCAAGGTTTCCAGCCGCCTCTTGGTCAGTCATTTTTACAAGGAACTAGAAATGTACCTCCTAATTATCAAACCTACATTCAACCAGGTTATGGTTCTCCTTAGGCACAACCTTTTATGGGTTCCGGAATGAATATGGTGTGGGATCCATCTCAAATTCAACAGACTTTGCAATCTAATGTGCAATTATCTAATCAAACTAGACAACCTTTGGTTTTTGGTCCAACCCAGTAACCTGTCCAACCTATGGTTCAAACCTCTGCACTTAGTGTACTTCATCAATCTAAGCCTAGTTCGCCTCAAACTGCTACTACAACTATGATATTTTCTCTTCAATCTACCCTACCTACTTCTGGAGTATCAGTAGCTCTGGTTTCTACTATCCATGCATAAGTGTCAACTCCTCAAGTCTCTGTGCTCTAGTCAGGACCTATGGTTCAAACTTCAGTCCAGATGCCTGCAGGGCAAGCTGGTCCAAGTACAATTTCCATGAGTCAACCATACCACAGACATTATCAATCTGGTCCTAATATACAAAATCCAGTTTATCAGTATCAACCATAACCTGGCTATACTTATCAGCAGTCTCAACAACCCCAGTTTGGTCCAGTTAATTCTAGTTTTCTGGGAGGATATAACATTCCTAATGCAAATCCAATTCCAAGTTATCATGGATATCCTCCTCCTATAGCTGGTCTCATTACACAAGGTTTTCGTGAACCTAATCATCAATTACCGTTTATTGCAACTTTGGATTTACCTGATTTGTCACGCCTTATGAATGATCTTATTTATTATCTTTCGAATTGGCCGCCAATGCCTAATAAGTTGCCCAGTGATATCTTGAAGTTTGAGGGTAAGTCAGGAGAGGATCTGTCAAATCATGTGATGATTTATCACCTCTGGTGTGCATCTAATTCCATCGTTGATGATTCAATTCGCTTACGTCTTTTTCATAGAACTCTTATTGGTCTTGCTGCCAAATGGTACATTGAGTTACCATGAAGATCTTTTTATGATTTTAGTCAGTTAGCTACTTCTTTCTTAACTCATTTTCAGTTGCCTGTCAGATACGACAATGGCACCGAATTGTTAACTTCATTAAAATAATGTACGTCCACATATATTTCTGACCATATTAATGAATGGAAACGTACAAGGCATTTAGTGAAAGTATTTATTTTGGATCAAATTTTAGCAGAATGGTTTGTTAAATCATTATTACCTAAAATCACTGAGGATGTAGCTAAGGCAAGATTTTTTACTGAAGAGCAAGTAATTGCTCAGGCTCAGTACCTTGACCTCGTTTATACGCAGACAGGTACTTTACATGAAAAAATCCCTGATCTTAGGAAAACTATAGCTCCTTCAGGATCTCATGCCACTGATGGTGTGATTGGTTTTTAGTTAGTTCTAAGAGCAAGAAGAAATCTTCAAAGAATTCTTCTCCTACAACAACTTTACCTATTTCCCTAAAAGGAGATTCTTTCATTGAAGCTTCTGCCGATGTCCATGTTTTAGATTCATCTGCGGCCAAATATGATAGTAAAGAAAAGGAGAAAAATAAAAACAATCAAAATTCGAAAGAGAAAACAAATAAAAATGAATCTGTTGACGAAAAATGAAAACCTTGCTATCCTTGTTTTATCTACGACGAGGATAATTTTACTAAAGAATGCCCATATCGAGCAGAGTTTTCAAAATTTGTTAAAGATTCTCAAACGACTATTGTCTTGAAGGATCCTTCTCCTATGCAAGATAGTAAAGCGGTTGCTTCTTCCTCTAATACCTCGGAAGAACCCATCACAATGATGTCCAATGTCAAGATTGTGATGTGATCGCAAGATTATGGTAGTAACAATCCTGTTGATGGTAAAGAAGAAGAATCTTCTAACTCAAACTCATCAACTTCAACTCCTCCTGTTTCTGATCTATTACAGATTAAGAAATCCAACCCAGACTTAGTAACCAAACCGCCTGCTAAATTTATATTTTGGAAATTAGCTGCGCGAGCTGCTTAGGATTATAACATTGTTGAAGACTTGGCCACTGCCCCTTCAGCAATGTCAGTTTTGGAAGTGTTGCAATCATGCCCAGCACAACGTAAATTACTATTATCTGCTATAGGAGCTGTCGATATTCAGGATTCAAACCTTATAATCTTCGATTTAGAGAATAGTACACCTCGCCTCCCTCATCAAATAGCTTTCCAGATTCCAGTGTTAGTAAAAGATAGACCTTGCTTTCATACTGTGATTGATGAGGGAGCTTCTACGTGTATTATGTCGATCCAGTGTTGGAGATCACTTGGATCTCCTACACTCAATCAATCCCCGACGATTATAAAGGCTTTTGATGGCTATGGGTTCCATCCTTTTGGTATTTTGGAAGATTTACCTATAGGGGTAGAAGGCAAAACTGTTAATCTAGATGTGGAAGTGGTTGATGCACCTCTAGATTACAACCTTCTTTTGTGTCGCAGTTGGTCTTACGCTATGACTACTATTGTCTCATCGGTCTTTCGACTTTTTAAGTTTCCTCATAATGGAAAGATCGTTACCATAGACCAACTGATTTATTTCTCATCTGACCCAACCTCTACTGGTAGTGTTCAGCATGTCGGTGAAATGACTATCCCTTACCAAGATGTTGGAGTAGGATTGATTAAAGATTCTGGTTTACTAGGAACTTTTTCCTTCCCTCCTCCTAACGTATCGCCTTCATTTGCAAATATTCATATGATTTCATTGAACACAGTTGCTTTTAATGATCCTCAAATTGTACCTTCTGATTTTGAGGTGGATTCATTTCATGGCATGATGCCTATGAGTCCCTTTACAATTGCATATCAGGCTATACAGTCATTATCTGATTCCTGACCTATCGCAAGGATAATTTCTTCCTGCCTCAACCTCGTTAAAAAATGAAACTAGGATGCGAGGATAGTTTCTTCCCGTCTCAACCTCGTTAAAAAATGAAACTGGATGTCGCGAGGATAGTTTTTTCCCGTCTCAGCCTCGTTAAAAAATGAAACTGGATGCTATGAGCATAGTTCCTTGTCTTGTGTCAAGCTCGTTAAAAAATGAATCAAGGATTTTAAGCCATAGTTCCTGGTCTTGTGTCAAGCTCGTTAAAAAATGAAACAAGGAGTCTAGAGCATAGTTCCTGGTCTTGTGTCAAGCTCATTAAAAAATGAAACAAGGAGTCTAGAGCATAGTTCCTGGTCTTGTGTCAAACTTGTTAAAAAATGAAACAAGGATTTTAGAGCATAATTCCTTGTCTTGTGTCAAGCTCGTTTAAGAAATGAAACAAGGGTTTTGAGGATAGTTATTTTTCCTATGTCAACCTCATTAAAAAATGAAACAACTCCCTTTTCGAGTTGAGTCTTTTCAAGAACTTGAAAGAAAACCTTCATTTCATCCACCTGGTTGAATGCAATGAAGATTGGGGGGCATGTACCTTGATTTGCGTCATTATGCTAGGGGGCATGCGAACTTACAACAAGCATAGTTTTCCGTTTCAAGCTTATGTAAACATGAAACCGAATTCAAGCAGACTTCTCTATGGTTCAAGCTTGTGTAAAAATCAACCCATACCCATTTTACATCTCATGATTTCCATTTTTATCCGTTAAGTTCTGTTAGATGAGCCTTGGTTGTTTTCATCCTATCGTTACCATCTCTTTGGCTGATCATATGCTTTCACTTGCTTCTTTTCCTTTCCTGAGGGACCGTAGTTATGAGTGGTTTTGTTAGCCAGCCTCTTAACCATGACATGTTTTGAGCAGTTCCACCATTGCCACAACCAGTTGCTACCCTTTATACCACTCATTCCACTAGGACAAGTCCTCTTTAAGCTCTTTTCTAACTCGTAAAATATGAAAAGATTGTCGAGTTTTTCCTTTTTAAACTCGCTAAAACGAAATTAAAAAGACGGTCCACTTACAACTCTTTTCTGACCGTATAAACATGAAAAGGTTGCCGGACTTTTGTCATTTCAAGTTTGATATTGGTAATAAAACAACCTGTTTTTGATCGCTTTTTTACTTTTTCCAGATTGAAGGCACTAATTATGAAAAGTACTCCTTGATCATAGTGATCAAGCGAATCTCTCAAGTATTATTTTATACTTTTTCTGGCTTAGGGGACACAAATTTACGAAAAAGGACAACCATGGAGTTTTTTAAAGTTTTTCTTCTGACTCCCTAAAATTGAAAAACACTGAGTTTCTCCTATACTGGACTCGTTAAAATTTAACAGTAAAGGACCTGTTCAATTTCAAATAGGAACAGACCACTCCTTCTTAGGGTTTGAATTTTAAACTAAGTTGGACTCATCCAAAGGATGAGCTTATAATCAAGCAAATGTTATCCTCCTCAAGCTTGTAAAAAATAAAGAGGTACTTGGGGAAAAGAGAGAAAAATGAACCTATTTGCTATACTTTATGTTTAGAAAAGCAGTTAACCACTCTTGTACACGACACTTTTTGTTCACCTGGGTTGGGAAATCCTTTGCCTAATAGTTAATCAAACCATATTGAAAGTCTTCAGCTGGTTTCTGGGTATTAGCTTTGGGTCAATTGTTTCCAAACCATCTGCAGTGTTTTTATGTGTTCAAGAGGTCAGTTCAAATAAACCAATCATTTGCAAAATATCTGTCATCCATCATTGACCATACCTGAGTTAGTCCTTGCCAAATATATTTCTTCAAATTTGATCTATGATTTCGTGTTGTAGGCTTTCCTACGACGGATCGGTTTCTATCGACTCCAACTCATTATCTAGAAAGATGGTCTAGAAATCGTCAGTACCTTGGAATCTGCATGGCTCAATGGCGGGTTTCTCGGCTTTGATGATAGGTTGCATCATTGACCTTCGATCAAAGGATTCTGTGACGTGTTCGACATCGACTCATTTATTCACATTTCATGGATTGTATTGAGTACTTTGAGGGCCATTGAAATTACTGGTGGTTCCTCTCACACTTGTTAAGAGTTTATATCATTGACTGGTAACCAAGTGGTTTCTACCATGTTTGACTTCGACACATTCATTCACATGGATAGAATCATACTAGTTTGGGAAGCAAAAATCAAGACCCTGGATCTAGTTTCCATCATCCAAGCTGTGAGGAATTTTGTTATTCATTATACAGTGGACTATTCATGAATAGATGGCTACGCCCATACTGTGTCTACGTATGTCTATACTTGTGATGTATTACAAAATCATTCCCGTATCAGAACAGTTTAGATAGTTTCCTAGTCAGTTTTGATCTGAGTATGGGAATGCCTACCTCAGTGATGATATGTTCA